>JBBPOF010000136.1:0-41709 GCA_038091315.1 Porphyrellus cyaneotinctus | reverse complement strand
CGCAACCGTTCACGACAGACGGGTACGACTTCGACAAGGACATATGGCCGGTCTTAAAGTCTGCTTCATTGATATCATGGACGAACAACGCAGCCCATCAGGGTCATGGTGGGTGGAGTATAATCCAGTGTACAACAACTTCACTCACGAAAACAGGTCCATCCAGCAACGGACATTTCTCATCCGAGAAATACATTAATCTCCTTAAGAGCGACAACACAGTGGGAAAGAACGCTTTCAAGACCCGAATCTTCGAAAGGCTTCGACAACCTGATTATGAGGATCCCAACCAAGCGAACGCGTGGTACATGCCACGCCTTTCTGGCGACAATGGCAAGTCTCATCCCGTGGTGTTCAAACGAGATTTGACGTCTTTACATTGTTTAGGCGATATGCCAGATCCAGGCGAATTTCCTGCTGGCTTGCAGCCCGATATCAAAACATTTGCTGCACTCACAAAGCTCCAGTACGAGCGCTTTAAAATATGGAAAGATGACACGGCCTTCACCTTGCCACCTGACTGGTCGCCGGAACCCTAGCAGACGAAAATTGAGGAATTTACTCCGGCCCTTCAACCCGAGTATCTCGCGCGCGCTAGCTTGGAGTCCACTGTCGGAGACCCACTCTTCCCTGGAATCGAGGCGTACTGGTTCATGAAACTGTCATCGACTGTGAGTCTTGCCTCTACCTCTTTCATACTAACAGCAATGACTTGTTTCACAGTATAATCTCACCGTCGATTACCTGAAATACGGCTTCAGAGTGAACTACTCCCCTTTGGATATCGCTCCTAAGGGTGACGCTTCTAAGTTCATTCAACCTGGTTACCTCACTCGAGGGCTCAGTCTACCATGGCAGTGTGATTTCGTGTTGTGTGCGGTACACTGGTAAGCCAGTTATGCCCACGGATCGGCCCGGAGCATCTCTTACCATTTGATTGAAGGTGGCCAGCTATTCGTCCAGATTACATCGTGCCAAAGGTAGCCTATGATATTGCTATGGGAAAGTCTGGTACGCCAGAACAGTACGATACGGGTGTGACACCGCGAAGAGATTGGGTAAGAGGATTCCGCGAGACGCTCGATTGTGAGGTTCTGTTGGTACTTCTCTGTTCCACGTTTTGACGTTAGTCACAGTGGGCCAAACGCGTACCTCAGATGATATACCCTGGTTCGCAAGCACTGATATGGTTAGGTATTGGAGTTACCTTGGTATCGTCAGGAAAGACGAGAAAAAGTATCAAAGTGGAACTTCCACGGCATACATCGAAGGTGAACGCTTGGATTTGTAAGATCAATGGGGCAGTATAAAGACAGTGATTCATTGACGCAGAGTAGCGAAGAGTTCCTAGCTATGCCTGACCGTGTTTTTGTGTACCTGTAGTCTTATGTTTGTATCGCCCGCGATGTACAATGTTGAAGTTGATGGACTGCATGGGCCCGTGCCAGCATCATACCGTTTCTTCCCGCTCGGAAAAGCTTCGGCAGCTAATCGCGAAGGCTTGCGTCCATGGAGCCCGTTTATCGTGGTACCGGCAGGCTTTTTGCATGACGATCTGGCCAGAGTCCACCCAACTGCCCACCATGGACCAGTACCCTCGACCGCACCTCCTCATTTAGAGCAGGAAAATTTTGAATGCGGTTTTCGTCAAGTCGACAACGAAGACCATGGGTGTGCCCGTGTTACTGAGCCCCAATATCAGGGCGAGGGAGTAGCCCCACTTTCATTTACATGCATCCCGTACGTCCCAGCGCCTGATGATCTCCCCTCCCTCTGAGTGGACTGCATCTGCGTCATGATTTGATCGACCAGATGAACGTACCCGCTGGGCAGCCATACACATAGATCGTAGAGTCCTCGGACGACAAGGCAATCCGGCGGCACCTATCCGACACCCCTGGTAGTTTCGAAGAAACGGAAAACACGTTCTCGTGTTCTCCGCTTCTATTCGTGATGGCGCTGCTTGCCATTCGGAATAGAGGTCGACAGTTTTCACATACGGGCAAACCATTTGAGGGAAAACAAAAAACGTTGGGTCACGACCTCGGATGTTTCTGATCAGACACCAGACGGCGTTGTATTCTCGTCATCTTTGGCCGTGGAGTGAGACGCACCCGACTACCAATAGTCGTCCGAGTCAGTGTGGGCCCGACCTTCCGGTGCGAACTGCCGCAAAAGAGTCTACGTATGGACGACCAATAAGCTTTCGTCAGCCTATATAGAATCTATCAAGCAGGCAAACGCTGACCAGTATCGCCGTGCTAGAGCAGCTCTTCCGTGAATATCCCGTTACTGAGCCCCATCCTTCTTCCAATGGCGAGGTGTCCCAACCACCCCGGGATTCACACACGTGCGCAACGCTCCAGGTACGGTTGATAAACGGGGGTGCGTGACTAACAGAGCATGGAGAGGACGTCAAAGCTTGAAGGTGAACGTACTGTGGTAAGTTGGGCTAGTTACGGGGACGGGTCATGGAGTCTCGCAATTCGTACCATATGCTGATCGACGTTGGATAGACGTCCCGGCCTGGCGCCCCTACACTCCCCGTGCACTTCTCTTGGACAACCCTATGAAACTGTAGAGGGTCAGTATCTGAGATGTGTCTCATCGACACCGGTCGTTGTCGGTGTTTGTGTCAGTGTTGTTGGTGGGCAAAAGGCGGGTTGTAAGTGTACACGTTTCATGCTCGAACTCGGTAACACTGATACACAACACCGTACAGACCGCTTCCATACACTGGCCTTGTCTCTTAGCACTTGAGTTGCCACCCCACTTTGTCTCGAAGATTCCTAAAGATAACTATCATGCATGCTGACAAGGTAGACATGTCGTACTATGTTTTTCGTTTTTCATACTGACCTTGAACCACTCGCGCTGTAGCGAGGCTTCATAGAGGTTCCTCTTTTGTCCACAAAGCTTATTCACTCCCAAAGTCGCGAATCATATCCCGCGCGCTCTGGGGCTTAAACCAGCATCATGGGTAGTGTATGAGACGCCTGCTGGTAATTGGAGCCATTCGTCGAGGGCACAATTGCCATGTTATATCTGCACAGCTCATCTGGCGCCTCGCGGAACCTATGAAAGACACGTGGTCAACGACAAGAAGTCATCTACCAGTATAGATGTGGAACGACATTTGCCCACGCTTCGCTCTCCCGCTAACGTCTCCGGCGTACAGTTGACAAGGATGAATTTCTTGCAAGGTTTTTTACCCGCAAATGGTGCGTACCAGTCAATATACTGTTCGTTTCACTACTTGTCGACGACTCATCCTGCATCAGACGCGCCGAAAGTGATAGGCATCGATTCCAAGATAAGCGCGTTAGCTTTCCTACCTGGCGCAAAGCCTCGTATCGTCAGCGGCGAGGAGAGCACGGTTAAGTTGCGCAACCTGGAAAATCTGATGGGAGAACCAATCGACTCAAGTACTGGCGCCTTGGCTGTTGCCGCATCCAACGATGGGCGTTGGATCGCCACCGGTTCGGCTAAAGCATTCGCGATCTGGAACGTGGAACAGGCAAAGTTGACATCCCATCCTATGGGGAGTGCAGTGAGGACCATCGATATCTCGTCAGATTCCAAGTGGCTTATAACGGGCTGCGACAACTGGCTGGCTGACGTGTGGGATATTTCCAAGAATGAAAGACGCCCAGGCCTCGGACCGCTCCGGCACGAGTATAACGTGATCTCTGTCAAGTTCTGTCCTTGTGGCGAACGTATCGCTACGGCCACTCGGTTTGGCTCAGTCCGCATTTTCACCGCCAAATCAGGGCAAAAGCTCTTCACCATCCCGATCTGCGTTAGCGTTAGTCCCACACTCTCCGTTCCAAACGTTACGTTCGCTTGGTTCCTCCATCGACCGCAAGTCTTCACGGTATCCCAGGGTCAGGTCAAATGTCTCAACTCGGATGATGGATCCATCGTCTTCCAGTGGGCGCTTCGTGGTGTCACCCACCCTTCATCCGTCGTACTCTCGCCCAATAGCAAAATCATTGCATATACCCTCAACAGATCCGTCATACTGGGCGACCCAGCGACCCGTAAACAGATCGGCGACCCTCTTAAACACGACGAGAACGTGTCTTGCATCGCGTTCTCTCATAAGAGCGACCTTCTGGTCGCCGGAGTGGACACAAAGTTCACCGTTTGGAATCTTCGAAAGCTTGGTATTGATAAGTCCTACTTCGATAACGTGCGCAGTTCTCTTCGCGTGTCCCTGCTCGATCTCATCGTCGACTAGATTCCCGTCGAGGATCCTCCGTCGTGCGCACGTCACAAAGAGGATACGATCAAGAAACCGCCACCCGTAAGTGGCTGCTGATGGTTCTACCTTCAGTCGGATCATGCTAATGTCGTTCACAGTCCACTTATTCGCTGCCACTGATGAGCATCACCAATGGAGCGGTCAAGGGGTGGCTCCATGGCTTTTTGGAGTATGCAGAGAAGGTGCTTTCGGAAGAAATAGAGAAACCTGCAGCCACGCTAGACCACAATATATTCGCTAATCGGGCTATCGTACGAGGTCGTCAAGAAAGAGGAAAGGACGCACTAAAGGACGCGAAAGAGGTAACCTTTTATTGGCTTTCGGGCAAAATTCATGTCGACTCAAGTGTGCAATCAGTCTCTTCGCATTCGGGAATCACCAATAGGTTGGATCGCGAAGACCATGGCCTTCATTCACATGAAGGATTACGGTTCAGCCAAACAGGCGATTCCTAAAGTACTCGAGTCCCGCGAGTCGGATGAACACAAAATTCTTTTAGAAGTTATCCAGGTTCGTATCCGACATCTTTAAACCATCGAACCGCTAGTCTGATGTTCACAGAGCATTCTCCGATGTTTGTCCGGCGGGTACGAAACAGAGAAATCCCGTGTAGTCAGGGTGACTGGGGACCAGAAATTACTGTTACTCGTCCAGGTATGCAATCAACATGACGCCACAATTTAGTTTCGACGGTGCTACTTCCTCAGGCAAATATGCACTTGTCTGAGAAGTGTTTTGACGATGCCAAAGGGTCTTTCAATAGGACGCGGATGCCAGCTATCTTTCCCCATGACGAAAGTCGAGAGATGTGGACCATCTCATTCGTAATGTCTTCTCTCCAAACAGCTAATCGTCAGACGTTAACTTACTCTGCCAGATCTTTGGATGGAAATTCAATGGTCTTGCGATCCAGATTCAGCAGAGAAAATGTCAATCCCTACTGGACGATGAAAATTCAGAAGCCGCAGATCTCTTCGTCGATGTGAAGAATACATATGCAAGGGAGATTGCGACACACGTGGAGCTCTCTGATTGGTCTTTGGGTAAGTGATAAAGATTACGACGTCCATGATGGCGATTTAAATTCTTCTTTCAGAATTTAGGAAGGTTTGTCTCGAGAAGCTCGAGGCGCGCGGAGACAGAGCCCTGAAAGAGAAAGACTATGGCGAGGCCATCAAACAGTATACGGCCATAGAACCCCTGATCGGGGACCTGGATGCGAAATTCAACCTACTGCTGAAGCGCAGTGAAGCACATGCCGAGTTTCGCCCAGAAAATTGGATGATGGCCTTGCAAGATGCAGAAGAGGTACAGCCACACTTGCATATTCATATGTGGCGTATCATTCATCGTGTATTTCTTCCAGGCAATCCGATTGAATCCCTATTCCCCATGGGGTTACGACAAGAAGCACATCGTGCTGTATGCACAGCATCACTTCCACGAAGCAGCTGAAGCGCTGAATGAGATGATCGGATGGCTCGCAGATTCTCGGGACGAGAAGTCGAAAGGTGAAACCGTCCCACCCCAAAGTATTCACGTCATCTGAACAAATTTCCACTAATAGCGATGCGGAAAAGCGGAGTGAACCCCAAGGAGACAAGGAGACTCGTCGTCGAAGTTGTCGATGAAACGCTGGCTCAACCACGACCACTGATACTGATCAGCACGGAAAGTCTGCGTCTTTGCGACAGGGAAAGACAAGCTGAGGCGTTCAAAGCACATCCCCAATACAAGAAACTCATTTTATCCCCGACGTCAGAGGTCCAATCCGATGATGGTGACTGGAAACAAGCAGTCCAGCAATACTTCCGTTATTCCACGTTATCCCATACATGGGAAGACAAGGGAGAACCCGTTCACTACGCCGTCAAAGACATATCGATCGATCGTCTCCCAGAGTCGTTTGCCAACACGAAGCTTCGGACGTTCTGCAAAATATCCAGCGATCATGGGTATTTATGGGCTTGGAGCGACACGTGCTGTATTAATAAGGAGGATAAAGAAGTATTGAACTCGTCACTGCGATCCATGTACCGATGGTATTCGGAATCTTCCCTCACGATAGTGCACCTCAAGGGCGTACTTCAACAGCTAGAGGTCGATCTCGACACGCTTTTGGCCATGCTGGACGAAGTACTGGACGAGTTGTTGAAGGGGTTTGTGAACTGTCGGTGGAACAAGCGTGCATGGACCTTGCAGGAGTACTTCGCATCTAGAGTAATCCACTTCTACACGGAGGAGTGGAAGCCTTTTCTCCCTATTCGATCGGGTGTCCACCAGGACGCCAACCCTATCAACCACAAGCAACTTCGTGCCATTCAACGAGGAATGGAATCCGTTACTGGGCTCGATGCAGCCCGTCTTGCCGCTCTTAAACCAGGATCTGTTGACGCACGCCAGAAGCTCAGTCTGGCATCGAAGCGCGCAGCTACGAGGGGAGAAGACGTCGCATACTCCTTGTTGGGTATATTCAAGGTCACGATCGAAGCTGTCTACGGCGACGACGAAGTGGCACGTGCGTTAGGTCGCCTTCTGGGGGCATTACTCACCCAGTCCGCCGATGCTAGCATATTGGCTTGGACAGGGAAGCCATCAGAATATAACACTTGTCTTCCTGAGGAAATCACCGTGTACCAAGCGCCGGAATCCAACCACATCCCCGAACAGATCAATCCGGAAGAGCTACCTGCGACGCTAGAAGCTATGCGTTCGCGTATGTCCGACATGGATGTCAAGTCAGCCATCACGCTTCACGATCGCCTACTCGATGCCCCTCCCCCAGAACTCCATCACGGCCGTCTCAAGTTGTCTTGCATCATGTTTCCCGTATCATCCGTTACCCCGTATCCGTCTTCTCGCAGCTACACCGCCACCGTAGAGCTCCTTGGGAAAGTCAAGATCGATACAAGGGAAGACTTGCCCAGCGCGCGCACGATGTTCCTCGTCCACCCGTGGTTCAGGAGTTTGTTGGACCCGGGCATTCCGCTGTCCGAATCCGTGCGACGCGACAATGCGTTGAAGTTGCTCGCTTCCCTTAGACAGCCCTTTGGCTCCCTCCTGCTCGCATTGACCACCCGCGATTACAATCGTATTGCGACTGACGCGCTGATCAACGTGAAAATACCCGAGGAGGTCACTGCGGCGCAGCTCTCGGAAAACGTGCGCATGCTGTATATTCGCTAGTGTTATCATAGTAACTGGACTTTGACAACTTGATGTTTGCTTTCGTCGTCGACCCTTGCTCCCCATACACACTCTTTTCCTTTGCCCGTTGTCACATCTGCCCTCTCCGCCGCTGCATGACCACTCCGTTTCTTCGCAATAAGCCATTGTTTGAGTAGGATGTGATCACCATATTGTCCCGATCTCGATGTGTAGCAGCCTCTCCTCATCCAAATCCGACTTCGCACACATCTCTAATGCCCTGAAGTCACTGCTAACTACATATCCTCGTGACAGCGGCCCTTCCACTCTTCAGTCATAGTCCCCTCGCCATATATTTGGCCTCTTTGACTCGGATGTCCTATTCTTCTCAGTCCCCCCCCCTTTCAATCTTGTTGTCCCTCACAGTGGACATGACTCAAATGAGGCGATACGATTGCCTGCATACTAATCCAAGTGGATAACAGAAAAGACATGCGATACCATCACCATCTTCATGGACTCGCATCCAATGCCGACGGGGACCTGAGTACGTCGATCTGGCTAACACTTCAAGTAGATCAACAGACCGTCACCACCGAGATACATGTCTATGAGTCACATCGACGAGACTCGTCACGGCAGAGCAAGCTAGCACATGAGTCGAAACTTTCAGAGTCATTGTCATTTATATAAATACACCGACACGACACTGCAGGAGAACGGAAACAGGCAGAAAAGGAGCCTGAATTCTTCACCGACTTCGGGCCCTGGTAAATTATTGTCCTTCCGCACGGGGACGCTCCTGTGGTGGTTCCGATATATTAGCCATCCTTCGAGTTGGGTTGTGTGCTCGAAGCGACCCTGATGACGCAAGTTCATTTTGTGTATCGTTTGGGAGTGACGAGGAATGAGTTCCAAATGTGACGCCGTCCGGGCGTGCACGCTGGTGGCTCGGATGACGCAGTTGTTTCCGGTTCTCACTGAAGCAAGATTGACTGCTCGGGATCGTCAGGACTGTGATCATGCATGACTGACGTCGGCCTCTCAAAGTCCTGCTCTGTTAAAATCCGCCTTTGAAGAATCTTACCCATGTGGGTGTGTGCTCCCCTGGTTCGAATGGCCATCACGCAGGGTAGCGTCATTTCCGTTTCATCGAAACTGCCGGGGATGGTCGTGCTGACTCTGCTGAGTGACAGACAAGGGCGACAGGTCGCTCATCCCTGAAATCCCTGAATCATGATATGTTCAGTGGCTGAGTTACATGGTATGGATATGCGATGAGCTGCTGGTTCACTCACGCTGTTCCCGTTTTTTCCTAAATTCCAGCTAGATCCATACAGCTTCCATGGAAATGCCTTTGCTTCCTTCGGGAATACTATCCGTGCGGAGTAGCAATCTGCTGCTGCTTTATTGCGAAAAGTGGGAATATGACCTTGTGTCCCATTGTTCGGATGACTTGTGTACGACGTGCGGCATTGTGTGGGATCTTTGCAACTTGAAAGCGGCACTAGTAGGTGCGTCGTCGACGCACTGCGCCCAGAGCCTCCCGCTTTCCACGTTTTTAAGTAACGGATTCCGCCCGGTTATCACGGCAGTCGAGTTCTTTTCTCCATGCCCCCACAGAGTTCAGGCTTCCAGTAAACCCAAAAAACCATGTTTGCACCACCGTGACTGCGCCCAGGCCTCAGTTCCGTCTATACTATACCGCCTGTCGCATCGCATGAGATCCCAGAGGACCAGCACAATAGCCAAACAAACATACTGTCCCATCGTAGTTCAGCCTACCAGATTATACAGGCTACACCGTATCAAGAAGGACTGGCATCGCAGTGTGCGGATCGACGCGCTCTGTGGTCCAAATGATGTGGCATTCACAATAACGTCACGGCGCATCACGTCCTATTTGTTACGCTGCGCCAAAGCATCAGCGCCAAAGGAAAAACTGCGCCACCGCTTACTGCCGCTCGTCCGAAGACCTAGCACTGCGGCATCGCTCGTGCCTCAGTCCAGCAAGCCATTTCTCGCAGTCTAATCGAGGCACGCGTCGGTGTCTCATAACTCTGCCTTTCCACTTAACCCCTTCTAATCACCAGATCAAGTCTTAGCCTCGTGACGGACAAGATCTCTTAAAGTATGTCCCACAGCAACAGGCTTGAACATGCTCGTCCCAACAGTTCGCGCAGGCGCATGCGTCTTCTCAACTCCAAGTCCAAACAACTAGAAATATTATATCGCAATCCACCTCGATACGCGATCGTATCACACCGATGGGGTGATGAATCAGAAGAAGTTCTCTTCACCGACATCGGTGACCAAGCGCGCACGCAGAGCAAGGTCAAAGGCTACGAGAAGATCCTGGGCTCCTGCGCCCAGGCGGTGCAAGACGGCTTCGATTACGTGTGGCTAGACACATGCTGCATCGATAGGAGCAACAGCACAGAGCTCGGTGAAGCGATCAACTCGATGTACAGGTGGTATCACAAATCGGAAGTCTGCTACGCCTACCTGCACGACGTCAGCGACCCTTTCAAATTCATCGACAGCGACTGGTTCACGCGGGGTTGGACCCTACAAGAATTGATCGCACCCAAACGGCTCAAGTTCTTCACAAAGGACTGGCGTTTCATTGGCACTCGCGAGAATCTGATAGGTCCCATCGCAGAGCGCACGGGGATCAGCCCTGATATCCTCCAAACTAGCAAGATTCCTCACGAAGTGACCATATCTCAGAAGATGGTTTGGGCGGCCCAGAGAGAAACGACCAAGGTGGAAGACAGGGCGTACTCGTTGTTGGGGATACTCGGCATCAATATGGTTCCCACCTACGGAATAGACAATGGCGCTTTCGAAGACCTGCAGCACAGAATCATCTCGAAATGCGCCGACCAGACTCTCTTCGCTTGGTACCACACCGTATCCCAGTCTGATGACATCGAGATGGCGGATGCGGAACCAATTCTAGACCCAGCTCCGGAACCAGCTTCTGAACAAGTCCCCGAACAAGGCGCAGAGTCCGCCAAAAGCGATACCTGCGCCCCTTCACCAAACACGACAGGACTTCTCGCATCCTCCCCATCCCAGTACCTGAAATCCTACGAAATCTCTGAAGCCGACTTTCGCAAGCACTACGTGGATGATATCAGAGATCACAGCTATCGGTCGCACTTTTCCATCAGTAACAACTTGGTCCACATCTCCGTGCCGATCAAACATATGGAGGGAAAGATCTGGAAGGCAGTTCTGCGCTGCAGTCTTGACCCTCCCGATGGAGACCAGATTCAACGCCCTCTCGTCATCTACCTTGAGGAAATCCAACCATGGAAATACGTTCGGATACATCTTGAACGGAATGACGAAGAGGGGGAGATAGTGAGTGATGACCAGACAGATCGCGCGGATGTTCCAGGGAGCTTGGAACGATTGAGCGACACGGAATTACGCCTAGAGGGGTATGTCTTGCGAGACATCGACGTGGTCGGCCGACACGGAGACAGTTTCCCCGAAGAACCTCGACCCCCACCCGACGATCCGGATGCTCTCCCCGAGCTTACCGAAGACCAACGTATCGCCCGACTCCCTCGACACCCTCCAGGCGTTAAGACGACCAACATCATCGTCTGCGGCGAACCGGGCGTCGCCGCAGGCAGGGTAATCAACCTGATCATAGGCGACACCATCATCAAACCGCTCACAGACTACGATCGCGAAGCGATGGCCGTCACGACCATCGACGCCACCCTCCACTCCAAGAACATCCGCATCTTCTACGTCATCGGCCCTAGAGACCCTTATCTCGACCTCGACGTCTATCACACCGCCGTCCGACACATGTACCAACTCGTTCAACAAGCGAGCGAGTCGGGCGGTATTCACCTCGTGTTGCTCTGCATGGTCGGGAGCAAGGTCACGGAGGCGGTGGAGACCAACTATCGGTTGTTCAACGACGACGTCTGTCGTAAACAGGTACCCATGATGCTCATCGTTACCGGGCTCGGAAAGACGAGGCGGATGGAGGATTGGTGGGAGAAGCACAAGACCGACCGAGAGTTGCAGGCCATGCACTTTGTCGATCATGCGTGCATCACCGTCTTGCAAGGCGAAGACGATGAGCACGAGAAAAAGTATAAAGATTCGATGGAGAAGATCCAAGGACTTGTCATCGCGTTCATGGATGGTGCCAGCGCTGAGTCGACGACCCTCAAGGCGTACTGCCCCGAGAACGTCGATCAATGGTTCGTATACATGGGGAGACGGGCGATGGATCTTCTCTTGCGTGGTCAGAAGAAGTCTGTCAAACTGGAAACGATCGTCAAGACGCTCAAGGAAGTGAAGGTTCAGAAGGATGGGAAGACTCAGAAGGAATGGGTCAATTTGACGGAGCCAGAGGCGACTCGCCTTGCGAGACAGTTCTTCGACGAACATGCCATGGAATTATGACTGTGTATGGTTTTTCTGTTTGCCTTGGATATGCTAGTTGTGAGGGAAGCGGCGAAGAGTACTCGATGGCACGTCAACTGACCTGTAATCAGTCCTAAACATAATGGCGTAAGCGCCATCAAAGAGTCTAGTTATCGTAGACGATGAGAAACGACGAGTGTACAGAACGTATAATAAAGAAAAAAAAAGCACCACAACTAAGACAGACAGAACAACACATCGCAATAGCAGAGAATAACCATATTAGCACATCTCACCCCAGCTGTGCAAAACTGCCATCGCGCACCGGACCCACCTCGCCTTCGACTGGCGTCCCCGATGGCACCTCGCTCACCGGCGTCCCCTGACCAGTCGTCCCCAGATTCACGTTCTTACCCAGCTCGGCCCGGACGCCGTCCAACATCCGTTTGAGATTCACCCGTTCGTTGACGAGCGCCATGCGCGTGCTCTCTAGCCCTTTCCGCTCCTCCTCGAGGAGCTCTTCCAGTTCCTCAAACGCCGTCGTCTTCAGCTCCAGTTTCGTCAAGGTCAACTTGATCAACGAGGCCAACGTACTCCGGATCGTCGCGTCCTCCGCTTCCGCGAGCGCCGATGCGGCACGTGCAGACGATTTGAGAGCGAGCCCAGCCGCGCGCGCCACATGGGAATGCGGGATTTTGGGTGCGGACTTGGCAGACTCGACAGGCTGGTCGACGACCATGACCATGTCGCCGCGCACACCGCGCTTGGTCGTCGACGGATCGCCGTTGGGTGGTGCAGACGGTGTATCCTGTTGCATCGCATGTTCCCCTTCGGCCTTTTCGCCCTCCGCAGCCTGTTGACTGTCCTGCTTTTCGGTGTCGGTTTCCTTGAGCGCACCACCCTCGGAGAGAACGTGCATGGCTGTCTTGGCAGCTTCGGCGGCAACGGCAGGATTCACCACGCCAGCGAGGAACGCGACAACGCTCATCACTGGATTATCCGTCTGCTCGAACGGGATCCTCCCATATCGGAGCGCCCCTTGATCCCCTTCCGCCGCAATATACGGGTCCTCGATCGGTAGAGAGAGGAACTTGCGTATACATTGTTGTGCCGTGCGCGTCCCAACGTGATCTTCGATCGCGGTCCAATCGTCATCATACATCTCTATCCCTTCCAACAACAACAACACTTCCTGATCCGTCCATTCGTCGTCGGCACCATGACCAACGCCAGGCGGCGTGACAGTCAGCTTGACAAAGTCGCCGCTGAACATGGACGAGGGGAACCGCCCATCGAGATAGCACGGGGCACAGAGCTCAAAGTCCTTGACTTTGAGACTGTGATACCGTAGTGCGGTACAGTCGGTGCCGCACGTGTCACATTGGTACGACATGTTTCCTTTGGCATTCGAGGAAATGCCGTTGGCGAGGGTTTTGGCTTCTGCAGCTTTCAGTTCTCGGGACGCTTTGGAGGTGGTTTGGTAGATGGAATTGCGGAGTTCGAGGGAAGCAGAAACGACGTTGGGAGCGCCGGGCATTGCAGATGCCATCTGATTCTTTGGTATGCCATTGGCAGTGGGGTGGGCGCTAGTATGGCGGTTGCCAGGATGGAGAGACTGAAGACCGCGCGGCGTGTCGAGTATCACGCGGAAATGGCCCGTAAACGGAGGCACGAGCGCTGCCGGTCTTTGCTCTGGGTCGACCTAGCAAAAATCGGTCAGCACAAACGAGGAGAAAAGAAGGGCAAAAAAACAATCGTACTTGATAGTTTATGAGACCCCACTGCTCCAGAAACGCGTGAACACGCATAACGGCACACACGTCGCCAGCCAAGTTTCGTCTACACGCCGTCACGGTTAAATACTCCGTGGGCCTTAACCGATAGGTGTTAATCATAAAATCGCGGTACTCCTTGTAAATCGAAGGCGTCTTGGACCTGTTTCTCGAGTTGAAAAACTCTGGGAGCGCACGACGCTCCACCGGATGGACGGTCGACATGTCGAACCATGCAGAGTAGGAGGGGATGACGACGTCGTGTGTTTGGGCTGCGAGGTATTTCCGGGCTTGTTCTTCGAGTTTGAGCCGCGTCGCTTCGAGTTGTGCGGGGTCTTCGTCGTCACCTTCGTCCCCCGACTCGGCGTCTTCTTCGACAACCTCGCCCATCGATACGTCGGCCGTATCTTCTTCGCCCTCGCCCTCTTTCAGCAATCGCACTTGTCCCGTGGCGCCCTCCGCGCTCGTCCCCCCTCCACCGCCGTCTGGCTCGTTCGGTATGTTACCAATCTCACCGCCCTGGATGGGGTCGAGTTCTGAGCGCTTTCCGGGTGCATTTTCGGGGTCGATGGGGGAAGCACCTTGTGATTGTTGTCCCAATGGGACAGTGAGTTTTATACGTTTCGTTTCAGAGGAGGAAGAAGGTGAGCCAGCACGTTTTGGCGAGTCCATGTCACCGTGGAAGTTAATCAGCTTGAAATGTCTCCTCGTTGCATTTGACAGTCACGCCAAATAACTCAAAACACGGGGGGTCGAAAGGGGGGGTCGAAAAGTATACAGAGGATGATTCGGGTAACATGAGTACAACAACAGACGTAAAATACTACAGAGCGACCAGCTTGAACGGATTACCCGGCCCATTAAACGCACCGTTCCTCCCATACGATACATATATATACACACCACTTCCAGCATGGCATCTTGCCCGAGGACGAGCAGCACCCGATCAAGGCAACGGCTCTCGACTGCTCGAGAGTTTGCCCAGATGGATATATACATCCGTGCCGAAGCCATCCATGGAAATGAGGCGCAAATCGCCACCAAAATATCTGGCATACTATCCGGACCAACAGCGAGATCAAAACGACGCTCAGCAAAAAGCATGGCGTAACGCACCAGTCGAGAGAGTGGGAGGCCATAACCGAAACCTGCCATCGGCGCTTGGAAATCGCCAGCCTAGCATGATGGGATCATTTATTCATGTCGCTTCTCTGATAAGCCGGAATGCGTCCTTACCTGGAAATCTTGATCGATGCTTTGACCTCCCATGGTCGTGTACAGGTATGTCCAGATAAGCGGAATCGCGCTCCTCGGAATGCCACCACCCTCGTCAGAGATCTTGATCGTGATGTCCTCGCTCCCCTCAACCACGATCACTTTGATCGGGGGATATCCACCATGGCTCGCGCCGGAGGCAGAATTTCCAACGATCTGGTCTTCGTACTCTGGTCCGAATCTCTCGACGACAGCTCTCAACGAGTTCTTGAGCAGTTCGAACACGATATGGGACAAATGTCCTGGTACGTATGCGAACGTCAAATCGGATGGGCAGATGAGTTGTACGGGCGGCCCTTGGAACATCGCATAGTGTTCTTCGCATACGAACCGAGCATTCTCGATAGCTTCTTGCACGATTTCGTGTACGTTCTGTCAAACGGGAGCCATGCATAAGAAAATCGCAGTGAGATAAGTACCAGAACCTACGGCATTGGTACAGATGATGCCCACATAATCCTTGTGTGGTTGCTGGGTATTCAGTGCCACATCTAAACGCGAGTCAACAAGGAACGCCACGCACGGCACGAACCACTCACGTTGTCCAATTAAAAACCGCAGCCCGATGCGCGACATGTAAAACCTGTCCAGCCACGCCTGCACTTCACTTCCACTTTGTCCATACGCAGGCAAGCCCACGCCTGACTTCATTCCCTTGGCCCCCTGCCACTCCAAAACACCCTGTGCAACAGTAGTCACCGTGGGATCATGTCTACGCTTGATAGCTTCCAGCGTCTTCGTGAATCGGGCGTTGTAGTCGTGGACTTCTGGTGGGTAGGTTTGGGAAGGCGCTTTGGCGTAGTATCTGTGTGGGTCGTGGGAATCAGAAATGAAAGATTGTACGAAAAAAGAGTTACCTTCGTTCGACCGGAACACGAAGTTTGATGTTGCCACTTCGAAGACTGACGCCGTTGCCATTCCCACCATTATTTCCGTTCCCCTTGTAGGCTGTGTTTCCAACTCTAGTCCCATGCGTGACGCCTTCCTTGTCGCCATACGCCAAGCCACTGGCAGCGTCATCTCCGTCGAGATAAGAGGTGATAAGGGATGGGTTAGGAGTACTATCCGGAAGATATATGTTCATGTCTTCCTTGTCTGAACGCGCAAATAACGACTGGCGGGCAGCAGGGGACAGGGATAGTGGTGGAAAATTAACCAGTTCCTGTAGCAGTGACGAAAGACGATGTCAATATTCACACAGGTGAATAAATGAAAGGTTAAATGACACACTTCAAAACTCTGCGCATACCAATTCTTAACTTTACGTATGGAGGGCATTTTGCTCAAATTGTACGGAAGTTCGTCAAGCTCTTTGACACGATGAGCAAGGCGGACTGGGAGCTCCTCTGCATCGAGATGACGTGACAAGGTCAGTAAGGCAGAAAGGAGAAGCGTTCATCAGTTGAATCAATCTGTCGTTACATCAAAGAAAGCTTACCAGCTAAAAATTGACTAGCCTTCAGAAGGGTGCCTTGACTGGGGTGCTGCCCAAAGAGAACCATTTGTTGAAGGGACACTAGTAGAAAGCCTCGATCAGTATGACAGTAATCAAACGGATGGTCTCCGGGTCATTGCCTGTCGCGCTGCGATTGGTAAAGAGTGCCACCGGCCCGACATCCGTGGAGGACCCCGAACTCAAAACCAAAGGCGAGCGGTTGGCATCACGCGACAGACAGGAGACATACGGAATAGAAAGGAAGAAAACGTCAAAGGGAGCAGAATGACTCGACTCACCCCCAGTCTGAGGAAAAGACGCAAAGTGATGAATCTTTTCCCAAAGGGCGGACGAGATGCGAAATCCGGCACTCATGATGTGAGCGAGACGAGTATGCGATATGGAAAAAGGCAGTTATCGAAAGCTATTATAGGAGGTTTTTGGGCTGGATGACATGCGTCCGCGAGGATGTTGGGGTGCCAGGATTGCAGAGTCCACTGAGAACGACAGATAAGTGATCACAATATAAAGGATGATGGATCAGCCCATGCAGGTGGTGGTGTGGGTGGAACCGTTGATGGGGGGACGGCCACGGTTTTAAGGTAGAAGTGGAGTCCGGGTCTTGGGCCCGCCATTATATTCGTAATCACGTGGGTGCCTTCCTTTTTTTACGATCGCCGCCACTGATCACGCTCTGCCCTCAGGGCTCTTTGCTGGTAAACACGATAGAAGTTGTAGCGTTTCATGTAAATCTGTGTCTGGTGAACGACGCGGATATAGAGCGTGCATACACCTTGGGTCCACTGCGCAGTCCCAGTGCATGAACGGCATCCCATTCTCAGGCTACCTCACAGGGGATCTAACCATTATCCGATTTGGTGCCTAACACTCGCAGAAACGCGCTTAAAACCGATTTGATCACCCTCAGGCTCACTCCACTGATCAGTCCACACCACAGCGTCCATACGAACCCTTTACCCAGCCTTCTCGTCCTGCATAGCTCGAATTGGACAGCTCTGTTAAGTTGTGGTAACCGGCGTTGACTTAACACGAGGCAACCTCCATCTTTACCGTATCGGTGCCACCGCCGATTTCCGGCGCATTGCCAAGCAGCTCGGAGGCGCCAAGGTCCGAAGAGGACGTCGAGTGCTCGTCCGAGTCACATCCCAGAACAACCAGGGTAAGAAATCATTCATTCAAGTACGGAGCCAGACCGGGTGAACTATCAGGCCCAGCCCTTATCTCGAGTGGGTGGAGCAACACCAAATATATCCAGCCTAAGCCACTTGATAAAGCAACGGTGGACTCTAAATGAACGCATTTGGTTCAGGCGGTGGCGTCATATGAGCTATCTTTGTGATTCCCCGGTCACCTTCTCTTGCATTACATCACTCACCGGCATATATGTGGCTGGTATCCTCGTTTATCGGACGATGTACTTGAAGCTATGTCACATCATGCCAAGATCACTTGGTCTTCAGGCTATATGCACTGAGCTATTCTGCACAGATCATGTTCTATACATAGAACGGACAGTATGCACATGAGCCCGATCGGGTCGGGGCGCTCAGTGTGCGCTGTTGCCTCATGGCAAGATTCGGAAGGTAAGGCCCAAGACTAGGTCGCGACCGTTTCACACCAGCCCTTGTTCCTGCAGACAAGCACTTGACCGCGAAGGCTTGTGTGATGCGTCGATAGTATTCTCATTCTCATTTCCAGAGCTTAACGCCGGACGTTCGACAAAATCTAGTTGCTCTGGGATCGTGTCGGGCAGTATCGGCGGGTATCCCAAACAGCTAAGCTCTTCTTAGGCGTCCACGGTTTTTGGTGCTTCTGAGCGGAATGTTTCAAGTTCAGACACACAGTGGTGAGGTGGCATTGCACCATTTTCATCGTGACGATTCTTTTCCCGACGTTATACTGGTGTTCGCGTAGTAACCGAGTGCGTCCGGGTGTGGAGTTGATTCAACCCAGATAGGAGTCGAGTTCCGGGGACTTGATAGATTGTTTGTTCAGACTCAAACACGGAAAATCGCAGTCTTTTTGATGACTGAATACGTCTGATGGCATTACTCACTTCGTCGCATCCCAGTACAGTTGGTTGTGTGTGATCTTGGTAGTTGTCTCGTCGTGAGTCACAGAATTATCAACGCTGTCCTGACATTGCAGTGACACTGACCTCGTTTAAGGGTGCACACAATACCGTCCTAAGCTCTATAGGCTTCCCGGGAGCGAGTGAGTGGTAATACTGCAATACTGTTCCGCATTGTATGCTGGTAAAAACATACCCGGCTTCGTGGTCCTCTGGCGTAAATAGCTCTCCATAGCAGGTGTGTTTGTGAGGAGAAACACGCATGATCTGACATGTAGTGCCAGCGTACTGGATATTTGTCACGCAGTATCATCTGCCGAGTCTGTGGTAAAAGCAGGAGCAAAAAATACCATATTATCCTCATAATTTTGCTACGAAACCATGCTGGGCATGAGATGTCGTAGGCAATTCAAGGGAAACGACTCTCTACGAAGGTAGAGAGACAAAGACTGGGGAAGGCAGCGCTGCGTCATTTTCGAAGTCCGCGCGGACAAAGCCGTACACGAGCAGACAACCGCCGCAATAGCAGCGCATATTCGTGACTCGTTTGTAGGGAACAAGTTGGTGAGGATAGAGTCGTGCACATGTTCTAAATTCCAGAAACACGAAAAATTTTCATATACATAGCATTCAGATCTCCCGGCAACCTCACCTCCCTCGGAATGTATTAATTTAATTTACATACAATTCAAGACTCCGAAACAAGCGCTGGAGCACGTGATTACGACAGCGCAGATCTTGCCAAAAACGATCAAAACACAATGGAAATTTTTTCGATGAGATTCGCCTGTTCAACATGGAAGGCTGACCGACACAGTACTTTGCCGTATCATATTCTCATATTGGCAGATCATAATCGTCACTGTACGGTCAATCGTCGCACACCCACATATCAAGACTGCAACCAGGTAGCTGCTCCGTGTCGCCTCCACGAGGTAAAGGCGAGCCGCGTGGCCGACTCTGTGTCCGTGCACAATGTTGGCGTATGGGTGAGACACTACAACAACATACTGACTGCCTTCACTTTTTTCCTTCACCCCTCTTTTTCCGCGATGCCGCTCGTTGCACTTCTCTTGCATCTGGCTGATTACCCCGCGTTGAAATTTGTTAGCGTTTTTCTTGAATATTATTCAGGCTCGTCGTGAAAGGGGCACGGGTCTCAAGTTATAGAACACCACTTAGAAACTGTGAGGACAGTTCGAGGGAGTGCGCCACGCCCCGACGTAGCGCGCTGTTGGGAAACCTACGACTTCAAGGTTTTGGAGGTATTCTGGATCTGTGTTCATGCTGACAGGACCTTTAGACGACCGAAGATGGTGCGTGTCATGATTCACTGACAGCATCGCTTCAATTCTAGGACGTATACTCGTTCCAATGCAGAATGAAAGCGCTCAAGGTTAGCCTGCGTAGGAATGGCGTACATAAGCGCATGTGTTTAGGTGGTAGGCCAAAGCGTACCTTCCGAGGACACAAGGACCACAATCCTGTCAAAGCGGCACTTTAACACGTCAAGCGGAGTACAGCATGTCCACTCAGATCTGAGCTTTGGCTTTGACTCGTTGGTCTTCCGAGGGCGTTCCCCGGTTGCGAGGGAGATTTGACGTCCGGGAAAGGTCTCCCGGGCTGGTGACTATTTCGCGTTTAGATCCGGCGCGTACTGCTTTCCTGAAGTCAGCCGAATTTTCATTCTCACCCGCCCCCCCTGTGTGATTGGTTTATGGTCCCAGTCACGCTTTGCGTGCATGGTGTCTGAAGTTGCTTTGATGAACTGATTCTAACCGGCATTCTAGAAATCAAGAGGACGCTTTGGCATATAGATACGACTCGTGGCTTATGTCACGGTGGACAGCGATGGGTTATAAATTAGGCTCACCGATCGTCTCTCTCGGAACCCACCACCGAAGCTTGATTCCTCACTCCGAGAATTTCGCTCACCACTTTCCTCGTACCACACCACACTCTCATCATGCATACTTCCCGTCTTCCTGTGGAGTTATCACCGATGCGCCTTGGCGCGCTCCAAGGCGCCGAATTCCCTTCGACCACTCCATTCGATCAGTCGCAGGGAACGGTTTACCCAAGCATGTACCCGTTGTCAGGAGCGTCACAATCCCCTCTTGCCTTTCTCCCCAATACCACCTCCAAATCCTTCCGCCCCTTCGCCTCTGGCTCGTACAACCCGGGTGGTGTCAATTATTTTCAAGGCTTAGGCTCAATAAACCCAACAACGGGCTTCACCCCACCCCCGCAGAACCCATCCCCACCAATGGTGGACCCCAGTCTCCTGGCGCAGCGCTACCTTTTCCCCAACATGCGTGCTGGCATGGCGACTAATCCACCGGGTCTCCTGTCGTCAAAGGCTGCTGTCCACCAAGAGAATCCCTCCCAGATCGCGTACCAGCTCCCATTCCAGGCACAAGATGAGGCGACTGCGGTCCTGGATCAACGGTCTGCTCTAAACGAATTTCCTACGCAGTACGAAGCAGGTCCTGTCCAAGACGAACAGCAACTTCGCGACGAATTCACTGCGGAGCCTGTGGCACTTCCCGTTCAGTATCAACAACACGCGGAGGATGACCGGACTCAGCAGGAGTCTCAAGCTGCCCAACAGGTGGGTTTATACAGAAACCAGGCGCGGAACAACCTTTCTCATCCTCCCTCAGAATTCGATGCGTCATATTTGCGCCAACAACCCAAATAGTGTATGCCCGGGACGCGGGTCGGTTTGCGTCGACAAGCTCTGGGCGTTCATCAAGAAATACCCAGACGCACTTTCTCCGATGCAGGTCCTACAATCATTCCTCGCTGTCATTTCTCCGACATCGCGTGCGGCGCAGTCTACTGTTGGTCAGCCCTTGCAAACTGACACCGACGACCCGCTCGACTTGGAACATGTGGCTAAGAACTGGGACGTACCGTCGGGCCCAAGCACGAGTGCCTTGTCCTCGGGTCCACCAAAGGGATCCTGCCTCCCCTTTCTGAGCGATTCTGCAGTCGCACCCGATGTCCCATCCACGAGTTCTGCCGGCCCCTCGACAAGAAAACATCAACGTGTAGAAGCCGATCCCGAGGAGCGTCCTATGAAGCAACGAAAGAAGGACGCCAATACGGTACGTCTGATGCCATGGTATTCATTTCGTCGCTTAGTGCATGGACCACAGCAGGACAAAGCTGAACGTCGTGATTGCGAGAATGGAAATCCCGATCCTGCTGGCAGCGAGAAAAGGCGGAAAGGGCAACGACCCGACCCTGGTTATGAGTTTATTTGCCTCATCTGCATGATGTTTCAAATTCCATACCTCTCGTAAGTCTTATTTGACGTGCTCCCCCTCATGAGCGACGTTGCTGATGTCGATCGGGTCAGGATATCTCGCAAGGACTCGTTGAAGCGTCACATTGAGAAAAAGCATGAATTGTTTGCGATGCTTTGCCAAGCCAAGTTCGCAGACTTTGGGATCCTCCAACAACAAAAGATCGGCGAGATGCCAGATTTATCAGCACTCATCAGGTTTTGCATCGGCGAGCAAATTGAAGCACAAAAGAACAACAAAGCGCTCAAAGATCCTGAACTTGGGCCTTTATACCCTGACGTGTTTGCGTCGATGACTAAAACCTCGTGAAGCCTGCTTTTTTCTTTTACTCCTCGATTCATGCTTTGTATGCTTTGCAGTTGCATTTTGTACTCTTGTCTGGTAACCCTCATGTCTAACGTTATCTTGTATGTACGCGTTTTTTGTCGTCTCGAACTTGTAATCAACTACGACTTGTTGCATTTCCGCTTTCGATTATCAGTCCTGTATCCCACTTGAAGTCTTGAACGAAATGCTAATCATCGGGCCTTACTTTCATGAGCACGATATCTTGCCGTTCGGGGAACGGGTCACTTTGGATTAACACCGGATATCCATTTCCAGACCATACAGTACTATGCTATAAGTCCCGTACGTGACGCCACGCCGAAACAGGCTGGGCCGCAGCGGGCACCATATAAACTTAAAATCAACCTAAGGGAGTCACCCATTGTGACGAGCTCGGCAATGTCGATCCGGCGGCGAGATCGTGCTTGTTGGACGCTGTGATCAAGATGTAAATGCGTTCTTCATATGCGTCATTGGATGGCATAAACTCGAACACTATAATGGGCTAGCAAGGAGCCCTCTCCTGTTGCTGCTTCGTGTCATCCAAGGCGATCGAACAAGCGAACTCACGTGATTCAACTTGACCCCTGACCGGATTTGGCAAAGATCGGCGTCAATGGAAATTTTACATGAAAATTTTTGATGCATTCGCCCTAACATACACTTTCGCGTTGGATATTGATACTGAAGTACTGACCCGATACTGTGTCATAGTAACATATCACAAGATCAGATCAATACCCGGTCCAATTACTGTCGGTGTACAAGTAACTGTCGGACACTAACACGACCAGATTGCTCCCGAAGAGCATTGTCCCCACGACGCGCACGATATCCACGCACAATGCTGGCTTGTGAGTCAGACACTGGAACAAGGCCATAAGGGGTCCGTACTGGCTCCACTGTTTCCTTTCCCCCACTGTTTCCCTTTTTTTCCCAACACCGTGCTTTCCTTCCTACCTGGCCCATTTCCTTAGGGTCATATCCGCGTTTTCCAACGTGTATCTTACGAGAAGAGATACTTATCATTCAGGTTTGCAATAATCTTTTCTGACAGTGTCTATATCGCTCATATCACCTTCCACATCGTTCATGCAGCCAGGACAGTCGCACGTTTTAAACCTTCCTAGTTGCAAGTACTTGCGAATGGTATGTCGACCAGTTCGAATTACCACTTGCTCACGACTATAGTATGATCGTCAGAATCCTGCGTTGTTGTTGATAGCACTGCCGAGAGATCAATCGGGACGTCTGAGGAGTGCGCCTCGCCGCCGATGCGCTGTCTGGCAACCCGGTCACATCAAGATGGTGGCCGAAGGCATCTTCATCTTCCCGTCCGGGTCGATGTGCATCCCCACAGTATCTACGAAAACTTTCAGACAACCTACGGTAGTACGTACCACAGTTTGAATCTGTCGTCGAGGTAGTCACCTCTATTTCAGAATGTATGCTCGTCACGAACGGCTTAGCTTTCCTGAGCAGACCCGCGTATATCGGCTTGCGCGTTTGGAATGCTCGGCGAAAGCCTACCTGCGAGAAACCAAAGTCCTGTCCTATTCTGATCTGAGCCTCGTCGTCAACGCATTGTGGGTGTCAGCCGCGCCGGTTTCAAGGGTAATTTTCCCTTGGAGGGTTCACCTGGCTGGTGATCCGGCGTGCACTGCTTTCTCAACCATCCTTTGACTTTCCCTTCCACCTGAAGTCAGCCTATCTCTCGACTAATCCGCAGACTGTCAAAGCGACTGAAACTTTGCTCATGCAGTCAGCGTGGGTAAATTGCTTTCATTGTTCTGCATCTCATGCACATTTGCAATAGGCATCATTCACAACGTGAATCAGCCGATCTTCCAATCAGGTGTGCCTCCACACACTCCTTTGATCGTGAATTCCAGAAAGAGTGGACAGGCTGTGTCACACGCCTCTGTCGATCTAATTTGGCCGTCAACGTCGGTCAAAGCAACACCATTGAATTGTTCCGGTGCCTATTGTAGGTCCACCCACGCGAGATATTCTTCCACCGTGTTCCTTTTTCATCCACCCTCTTTATGACTGGTTTACGGTACCTGTCACACGCTGTGTGTTTGATTTCTAGACTGGCTTTGATGGACTAATCTTGAATGGCAATTCAGAAATTGACCCTGGAGGCGCTTTGGGGAGATGAGATTCGTCGCCAATGCGGACAACGAGGATTGTTTAACCATGTTGTTATCGAGTTCCAACTACTGGCTATAAATTTGGGACTACTGCCTCGGCTTGAACCCTCACTCTGAGAGTTTCACCCACCCCCCCACGACACCACACTCACACCATGCCGACTTCCTATTTTCCTGGGATGCCACCGTCGACGCCCCCCAACAGGTACCAAGACTTAGAAAATTTACAGAGCGAAGCAGTACGTACATTACTTTCCGATACTTGGAGGTTAACTGACGTGATCCTTGACGCAGAAAAATCATCCCATATCTCCGTCGAGAGAGGCACAAGGAAGGGCTTCCCCCACCGCACATCAATTTCCTGTCGCGTCGAACCTGTTAGCCACTCCCCCCAAACGCACCTTCCCTTCGTTTGCTCCCAGCTCGCCTATGTCAGGATATCAAGGCTTCGGCATGACATTCCCGCGAATGCCCTATATCACACCACCGCGGAACCGAGCATCGCCTATGATTGACACCAGTTGCTCGCCGTACCGCTACCATTCCTGCAATACGCGTGTTGGTATGTCCACTAGTACACGAGATTTGCGATCGCCAGTGCAAGGCATTCCCAAAGACTTCTCCGTAGAGGACCCTCCATGCTCAGATGAAGAGGATGAACTAGAAGATGGTGAGATCCGGGAGGAGCCTCAAGCTGCCCCACAGGTGCGTCCATACAGCAACCAGTGGAACAACTCTCATCCTCGATCAGGATTTGGCATGTCATATTTGCGCCAACAACCCAAATACTGTATGCCCTGGCCACGGGTCGATTTGCGTCGACAAGCTTTCGGTGTTCATCAAGAAAAACCCAGACGGGTTTTCTCCGATGCAGGTCCTACAATCTTGCGTTGCTGTCATGTCCCCGAAATCGTGTATGTCCCCGGGTTCACCGGGAAAACCCTGCTCCTGCGCTCTGGGCGATTCCGTGGTCTCATCTGACTCTCCGTCCCCGAGTCCCACCGGTCCCTCGATAGGGAAACGTCCACGTTCTGAAGCCGATCCCGAGGGGCGTCCTATAAAGCAACAAAGGGCTTGTGCGGTACGTCTGATTCTATGACATACATTTCGTCGTCTAATGCTTGAATCGTACAAGTTCAAAGCCCATCGTCGCAATCGCCTGAAGCGAAATCCCGACGACAGCGAGACACAACCGAAGTCAAAAAGACCTGTCGTTGATGGTGAATACATTTGCCTGCTCTGCAGGATATTTGATATCTACTACGATCCGTACGTCTCGTCCGACCCTTCATCCACTATGCGCTATGTCGCTGATTTCATCGGGTCAGATTATCATCCAAAGACTCGTTAAAGCGTCACATTAAGCTATTGCACCCAATGTTCAAGATGCTTTACGAAGACGCCTCGGAACTCAAGAGATTCGAGATCCTCAAACCGCGACATTTGTTCATGATGGAAGATCTCAACCCGCTCATCGAATTTTGCCTTGGTGTGCAATTCAGGGCACGAAAAAGCGGCAAGGAGATCGGGAAATTAGAAGATCTCGCGCTTTTATACCCTGCCTTGGCTGCGTCAATGAACCTTGCGTGACGCGTATATCCTTTCCTGTAGCTCTGCACTCGTGCGTTTCATTCTCTGCAGTCACATTTGTACTCTCGTTCTTGACATCTGGTCACTCGTTTCACTACTATCTGTATGCATGCTGTTTTAAATTTGTTGTACGGTTACAACCTGTCACTCCTTTCTTGATTGCTATCTGTCACTCTTTTCTTGATTACTATCTGTCACTCTTTTTGGTTACTATCTGTCCTGTATTCCTGTAGATATGAAATAGTTGATCAGCTGGTCTGCAACTTTTATGAGCATGTAACAATGTTGCCGAGTCTAAATCATTAGTGCAGTGGCAATACTACTGGCGCAGCCAATCGGCACGCAATTTACGGATTTTACCACCTGCACTTGCTTCCGATGCTTCGGTCACTGTAAAACATGCAGAGTACCGGGAATGTGTGCGACCGATGTTCGCCGTTTTCTCTCGACTTATATATTTTCTGTGAAACGTGCCCGGGTTGACTCGTGTGACTGGTCGCTTCCGAGTCGGCCCGGTGGCAGAACCTCCTCTCACCGACTATTTCCTCGACGACGAACTTGAACCGAACGCGCGTACCTCTTGGTCATGTCATCCAAACCGTTCACTCGTATCGTTCTCCGTCAACGTCCCAAAGCAGAAATCCTCCCGGACACCTTCGAATCACAGATTGTCTCCAAGGATGTTCTCAAGCCGGGCCTAGGAGAGGTCATCGTTCAGGTGACATACCTCTCCCTGGACCCTGCCATGCGGGGATGGCTGAGGGACATGCGTAGCTATATCCCTCCTGTCCGAATTGGCGAGGTGATGCGTGCTGTTGGCCTGGGTGTCGTCGTGGAGGCCGGGCGTGGAAGCGTTTTTAGAAAAGGAGACGTGGTATACGGCTCGCTCGGTACGTATGGCCAATCATTTTTGTTGTATTCTCCGTTGCTAACTTGTATCCGTTCGTCGTCGTTCAGGCTGGACTGAATTTGGCGTTTTCAAGGACAAAGCGCTGACAAAGATAACGTGAGTCCTGAACGCCCCAGGTTGGGCAGCAAATCATTGACATATTCAAGTCCCCCTCCAGGCACCATTGCACTCGACTTTTTAAACACTCTCGGTGTGGCAGGTAAGACCCACCACGACTCATGACTTCTATTTCACTGTATCGGCCACAGGCATGACTGCCTATTTCGTGAGTGGCGCAGCGAGTAGCGTTTATTGAAGGAATGATCTACAATGATTGCAACAGGGTCTCTATGACGTAGGGAAACTCAAGGCTGGCGAGACGCTCTTGGTGTCTGGTGCTGCAGGCGCAGTCGGATCTCTCGTTTGCCAACTCGGGAAACGTGCTGGCGCAAAAGTCGTTGCGATTGCCGGGAACGACGATAAATGCACCTGGCTGAAGGACGAGCTCGGGGTCGACGTGGCGTTAAACTACAAGCATAGCACGTTCAAGGAGGAGTTCAAGAGCGCCGCCGGATATCTTGATGTCTTCTTTGATAATGTCGGTGGTGAGATTTTGGATCTGGCGTTGAAGCATTTGAACAAGGGCGCTAGGATAGCGCTGTGCGGTCCGTACAATTTCCAATAGTGATATCTATTTGATTCGCTGACGTCGTCACAGGGGCCATCTCTGCTTATAGTAGTTATCCAAGTCAGCTTCCTTTGGGATGTGCTTATTCGTCGTCCAGATTCACCAACGCCTCGTGGCCTTGAAAACTACTTGAACCTCATTGGTCAGCGAGCCAAGATTCAAGGCTTTATTGTGTACATTTATTTCTTTTACACAGCTCAATACCTGCACTCACCCTGCTTGATAGTTTTGATTACACTTCGCAGTATCCGAGAGCAATCGCGGATCTAGCTATTGGACTCGCTGATGGCACGATCAAGCGAAAGTTCCATGTCGTCAAAGGGCTGGAGAACGCACCAAGGGCGTTACTGATGCTGTTTTCTGGAGAGAACTCTGGGAAGCTGTAAGTCCATCTCTTGTTCTTAAGCTTGTGGGATCTGAAATGCAGATGGAATAGGGTCATCCGCGTCTCCGACGAAAAGGTCTTCGCGCGGTCAAAGTTGTAAGGTCGTACGGTCTCTGGGCTTTTCTGCCTGGAACACTTGCAACCAACAGAATAACGGGATTCGACAACTGCGTATCATTACACGCATGGAACAAGGGATGTATTCCACGTAATAGATCCCGAAATTCGTATCGTCTAGCGCCGAGCTTGTGCGGACGTTGTACCAGCTCCCCTTTCGAATGAGGAGCAAATATCCCTACAGAGCTATTGATTTTCATCCACGCATGTCTTGGCAGCCGATGACTTGACGTTTCTGGCTTCTATCATCGTATTCACGGGCTTCTCGTCGAACGATCTCCCAGAAGTTGTATCTTTCAGGTTATTCAAGCTCTGAGAGATAACCCGATAGGACAAGTCCATGGTCCATCTATCGCAACATTGGCGCAATGGTTGTTGGATGTGCCATGTATGACAGACGGATGGTCCTACCTTAACGAGTTCACTAAATCGCATCGGCTCTCAGAGCACTTCCATTTGGACTGCACACCCATCCCGAATCCAAGCGCACGCTGGTCATTTAACATTCCGGTACGAACCTCTTACACATCCTGGGGTGTCCACGTTGGATACGAAAAGCAGACGTTGAATTGGGAGGCACAGGCAGTGGGCCTGGCCCAGGGCATCATGATGTCTGTGCTCATAGCGTCGCTGCCGATTCCATGCCTCATTGAAGCCAGGTGATCATTCTTGGGGAACACCCCTTCGTATCGCTGTCGCACGGGGATAGGTAGGTCAATTGTTGCACAATCTCTTCGTTCCCTTGGCGCCCCTCTCCTCCCGGAATCATGACGCTTTGCGTGGTTGTACGACTCTTTCAGCATAACCCACGATCTGATTCCATTGCAATTTAGCTCCTCTCGCATTCATTGACGTCGAGCCAGAGATTGATGAAGCTGCCATTATTCAAGGTCCTCCTCGTCATCGACTTGTTCTCCCCAAGCCCACGTGAATTTTAAGGATGCAGGCAATGGGAACGTTGGCAGTAATTTGCTTTGCGCCCCCTCAGACCGTCTTCTCAATGTTAATGATGACAAGTCGGGCTCCATTTCTTCGGTAAGGGATAAATACCCATGTCGTTGACGTATCGTACATTGACGCAGGGAACCAACTTATCACGTATCGTGTTTCAACGTTCGCTTGGATACATCATGGAATATACCTGAATCCTGGCGTCTAGGAACCCCAGAATTAGTGATGAGTGACGAGGGTGCATCACAAGAAGGCGGCCGTGCTTACCTTGTCGGCCAGCTCGCTCGTGTCCACGAGCGCGTCTGGATCGAGACGTCCATGCAACGCGTTTCGTTTCGCGTTGTCCCTCTTGTAAGAGGTGTAGAGGATGACAGCAACAATTCCACCGAGTGCGTTGAGGGCACACGTCGTCGCAAACCCTTTGCTGTGGACACAGCCTCCAAGGTCAACGAATCATACATTGCCACGAGGGAATCGACATACATGTAGCGAGGACCGTCCTTGGCCGGGTAAAGGTGTGTACCCAAGATAGACCCACACTGTCCGATAGCGAAAAACAAGGGTATACCAGCAGCCTTCTTCGATTCCGAACCGAGGTTATGCGCGAACCAGGCGATGGTGATTCCGATGGACGTATATGTCCCGCTCGTGATGCAGAACACGGCAAAGTACCGTGCGTGCAGATTAGTGGGGACGACCACCACGATCAGGTATCCGATGGCGGCGAGGAAACAAGAACAGGAAATGACGAGACCGCGGGTCTGAAAACGGTCCGTGAAATAAGCAGCACTACAAAGCACGATGGCTGCGACCGCGTATGGAGGAACGGTGAGGAGTTGCGCGAGCGCATTGGCTGTATATATCATTCGATATTTTGTCTCGCCGATGCAATAGAGGGAAAAGCTCACTATATCCGAAAGTCTTGATGATGGTAGGAAGGAATGCAGAAATACTTGCCAAGGCACAGTTGAGACCAAAGTAGATCACCCCCCCGGCAAAGACGCGCCAGTCGGTCAGCGCTGCGAAGACGTGCGCTACAATCGATGATGAGATATATGAACATGTGGAGGACGGAAATCTAAAAGTGAATAAAAGGTAATCGCACACCTTTGTTTACGACCTCTCCAACGTCAGCCTTGGTTCCCCTCGAACCACGTTCCAAGGCGATCTCCCGCTCCCTCGGTGTGAAGATTTTCGTGGACTCCGGCCGGTTCGGAAGGGCAAAAAGCGTGACAACGCCAAGTAATATTGCAGGAATACCCTATACAATTGACAAAAATGGATCAGCTAGCAAATATTTCTCGAGTGTGATGTACCTCGATCAAAAAAAGAATCCTCCAATCCGACTCGCCACCACTGGCACCACGGGTTTTCAGAGGTGGGCCAAAGTTGATTTGTTGAACGCCGAATGCTATGAGTCCTCCAAAAGCACCCGCGACGGCTGCAAAGCCGAACCAATACCCCAAACGAAGACCAAGCTCAGTTCTCGTATAGAAGAATGCTGATTGTGGGGTGGTATCTTGTCATGGGACACTTAGAAAAGAGAATGGCCACATACAAAAGTAAAGGGGGATTGCCGGACCAAATCCGGCCTCAAAGACCCCAAGACCGAGCCGACTGCACATCAGCCCTCCGAAATTGAATGCAGACGCCTGTGAAGCCACACGTAATAGTTTAAGTTGATCGCAAAAATGGTCCGTGGTAGTACCAATACTCACCGCCAAAGTGGAGCAAATTCCCCATCCTATTGCGGTTGCTGCAATCCAATATGACGGTGGGAATAGTTTGGAAAGGACAGTTGCAGGAACTTGGCAAAGTATCTGATTGCATAGTTTGCAGAACCAAATGCGAGTCAGCATTCGAAATAACGCACTCGTAACCCAATCCCCTTCGGCCGACCGGCCAACCACCACCACAAAAAATGCTACACGATTGGACTCACATACGAAAAGTAAAATGCCGAGTTGATCCAGTCGAAGAAAACACCGGTAGGATCACCATGGAGAGTTTCTTGAGGAAGCCCTTGTAGACGGGCGTTCCCCAAGTTCGTCCTGTCCAGATCTGTGTAGATACCAATGATCAGTAAGAGATGGAGGGACGACCAGGCCAGCATTGTGTGGGGAACCAACTCACAAGCGAGGAGGTAGAGCAGACATGTGAGGGGTAAGATGCGCAGGTCGAGCTTCCTGACGAGGCGCCTCTCCTCCTCTGGCGTGGCTAAAGGAGAGACAAGGGGCCCGGTCTGTTTTTCAACAGATTGCTTTTCTTCGTCCATTCCGTCTGGGGAAGCACCAAATCGCAGGTGGGAGTTCAACGAGAAGAGCGCAGTAAACAGTCAAGGTTTCGGATCAAGTGCGGCCACAGAGCACTAAAATAAAAGTGAACTTAAGGACTGGTGTGAAGAATATTAAGTTCATGCGTTCATTTGCTGGGCAACGAATACGCACGAGTTTCAACTCAGTCTGGGACTCCGAGTTTGTTAGAGGGAGAAGCGCTGTCGACTGTAGACGGGAGAGGCGCTGTCATTGGAACGCACCGCAATACGACCTCGCCCATCAGATCATTACGTTACATATCCATATCGCCGCTGTCGCCTTGTGTCGTTAGTATCGTGTAAGTCAAGTATGGGAAACAGCCAGCCCGTAAAATCAAACCACCGAGCAGCCTACCCTCAGTAGGGTCCGACTATCGCGTTCTGGCTGGAGATATTTATGGATGTTCCTGGCATATGACCACTCGGAACCAGACCGCTGGCATTAGGTCCTGTGATAGAAATTCACACTGACCTGTTTGCTAGATATCACGGTATGCATGGATCATAGTGAATACCGTATTTTCCGCCTCTAGAATCGTTTTAAAGTTACTTCAACAGGAATTTGGAGAGTGAGGTATGCATTTTAGGATGTTCGCAAACAAAAATACCTTCAAAACGCCGTGAGATTTTAGCAGGAACATTGATACCCCATTTAGGACATGGAGACCATCTCCGCTTGGACGACGCGAGCGGCCGAGCGTCACTTAGCCTGAGGCAGCAGGGTGAGTGCGATCCGAGATTCTCCAGGGTGACCTGACGAACGCGACAAACGTGCACCGCATGTTCGTTTCCTCGATTAACCTTATATATGTAACAGCCTAGGAAGCTAGCGCTCCTCCTCCAACTTGGTAAGATGTTTGTTCCTGGTTGTTTCAGAGTCACTGTCCTCACATTCCCAAGCAAGATATTGAACCGGAAAAGTTTGATTTATTGGTGATTCTGGCGCAGTAATACCCGAACGACTCCTCAACTTGCATGACGTCGAAGGGAAGCATATACAGGTCCAAGAGAGAAGTAACAATTACCTTCGCCACCTTGTCATCGATCATCATCTAAAGAGATCTGTTCACTCCAATCCACCGGATTGACCCGATGACCAGTGACACGGGTCACTGTATCTCAAACCAGAGATAATAATGTATGGTTTTAATTGTGACCTGTTGACATAGATCCATGGATGTCAGAACGATGGAGGTTTCTGCTCCAAAAACATCCGCTTCTGACGTCAGTCAGTCATGAGTACGTAGTTATTCAATCCAAGTGGGGACACGGTGTCTTGGAAACTGGCGAGGCATGATTGGCTGCGCCAGACCCGAGAAACGTATCGAAAGGCTATAATTGACGCACGCTGAAACCCCCCGTGTTCATTCCACTTCTTCGATATCGATATCATCATCCTCCAACCGTCCGTTTCCCTCATCTCCACCCCCGCATCCCACCCGGCAGGATCACACCCTCGTCATCGTCCCCATCGCCGCCGCCCTCGAACTCCCCGCCCTCGTGCTCGCCCAGCGTGTCGCCTCCAACGGTTTCAAGACTCCACAACAAGTATGAGAAGGTCCGGCGTGTCCGTGGGGACTGTGGACGAGACCCTTCCTGGGCGTCGCTACATCGGTCGAGTCCACGCGACCATCCCCAAAACTCCATCGCGACCTGGATACGGGCCCACTTGCCCATTGACGCCGCCGCCGGGTGCCTCTCCGTATCCGCATCCCAACCGCCACCAATGCCATCCAAGCCACCCGAGCACGTCCCCGACCTCTCGGGCACGCACGTCAAACCACGCGGCTTGCACACTTTTGGCCGCACCGTGGGACGAGGGTCGGGAGCGCGTGTAGGGTCGAGAGTATCAGCGTGGGGAACGCGTACGGGGAGCTGGTAGTGGCTGGGTGTGCTCAGTACGCCACAATGACTCGTCAGTATGTGCGCCAGACAAAGGAGCACTCACCCCGCTCATGTAATCGACCCAACTGAGTCCTGTCGCATTGGTCAATCTCTGTACAGGACTGGGTGTAGTTTTGGTGCGTGTACAGTCCGAGCAGGGACGCGTCAATGGGCGATTCGGCGGCTAGCGTCTGCGTGGCGAGGAAAAATAATGAGTCGGGATTCAGGCCAAGGGTTCTTGGAAAAGCTTGTCTCCGTGCATCCTCGACTGGTTTTACGGTCGTGGTGCGACAGCCATACCGGCAGAGGTGGCTGATCCACCAGTTGCACATCCAATTCGCGCTGTTTTGTGGCGTCGCGGGCTAATAGATGACATGCAGGCAGATCGAATGTGCCTGGACAAGAAAAATGTGCTATCAGCGGCAACAGCATGTCATCGGAAGCGCCACGCAGGCGTGTATTTTACAAGATCCATCAGATGAAACAATACCAGACTTTGCTCCCGTCTGGTGACAGCTCCAAAACCGCACGGACGTTCGTGGTCCGCCGACATGCTTGAACGCCCCCTTTTCCTTTGACTTGGCCGAGAAGGCGAGCAGGTCTGCCACACATGCAAACTGCAGGGCCATGATCGCGCTTCGGATATCCGTTGGAAGGTGCGACAATGATATCGATGACTTCGCGCGAAGGCTGCTTCCCCTGTGTTTCCACATCTCCGAAGTGCGAAGGAGCGCCTGTAGCACTTTTGTCATCAACGTGGGGGCTATTGGATTGAACCTGGTGTCTGCTCAAAACTGGCTAATGAAGAGTGAGGCGTTCCAACAGTGCGACGCACCCGATGCGTGTCACGCAGGCACTCATCAGGTCCCAAAACGTTTCGAATGTCCAAGACTTCCTTCCGGTTCCACCTCCGCCTGTTGCTACCATCCTCCCATCTGTCGTCGTCAGGTTGCTCAGCACTAAGATCCGAGTCCGACACAATCACGGCGATTGATGGACCCGGGATTCATGGCGAATTAGCAGTAGGAATACATCGAGATCACAGGGCGGCTTGGAACCATGCTTGAGTATGCTGGTGAAGGAGGTTAGAAAGGTCTTCCAGAAGAATGAGCCGACGTTTTGAGTGGAGGATTGGGTCTCTGAGTGGAGTTGCGATACCCGAATATGGTGTTGCAAGTGGTCGAACGCGTCAGAAACGCCTGGAACTTGTCGAACAACGTTTCTATGGCAAATTCAGTCGCTCTGCAAACAGCGTAGGCAGGTTAACAATTGAAAAGGAATTCAATGGCACAGGTCACACTCACCATCCGGAGGTTCCTCCATTATGAGGGTAGATGGTCCTGGTTCGCTCATACTGTTCCGCCATTCCAGAACCTCAGAGTCAAACTCGTTTGGACAGGACGCGAAGCGTGGATGTTTTCCGACTGTCCCAGCTGGGCCAGTAAGGGCGGGTATGCGCTGTAGCGTAACACAAACACGAAAAAAATGGAGTATATGTTGAACTGCAGTGACCTTGCACGCCAACCACGTACACGGTATTTTTGCAGTGTCGCTGATGGACCACCCTCGAACGCCTCTAAGAGCCACCGACGCACGTCTTCTACTTTCCGATTATGAACCGCGAGTTCCGCCTTGTATCGACTGGATTTAGCATGACCATGTAAAGCACACACTGGTACGACGAGGTAAAATGTTTTACCATGGATGTAGGGTCGTGTTTGTCGACCCATAGACCACTCTCTTCTTGGTCTACGAACCTTGTTTCTTGGTTCTTTCCATTGACATCTGCCAAGCGCGACGGACCAGCCGACCCTTGTGAACTCGGCAAGATGGTGTGTCTGGGCGTAAGGTTCCTTCATAGACCAAGTTCAACTACCAGTGGGTACGCCATCGGCCTGTCCAACGCTATCACGGCATCTGTGGTTTTGCGTGGCAGTGACGGCGCTGCTTTGGCTCAACCCCAGCTCCGTATAAGCCAGCACAGCCAAGTTCTGTGTAATACTAACTTGAACCACAAGGAAACAGATTTCCAAAGCCAGCATCGCCGAACTTAGAATAACATCGTACGGGAATGAACTAACAACACCATCATGAAGTACTGGCGAATGTCGTTATCAGGCAACAAGTGACTAAGGCTGTCCAATTTGATGATTCTGATCTCGAAATGAGCACTGCATAAACCAATCCAGACAGACAGATCACGCATGGTGAGTGCTTTTTGGTCTCAGTTGCAGACACAAATGTACTAGCAAACGTTTCGCCGGAGGAATTACACGGCATCGCCATACGTCACGTCAATGCAATGGCACGAGCCCTTTAAACCGGTGTGCACAGCCCGCAAGTTCTCGTACAGGAGCTCAACAGGACCATTGTCCTCACTGCGAGAGGCCATAATTGTCCATGCCACACCGACCGCTTGATCCCTTTAAAGAACCCCCCGGGATGATAAGTACACCCTACCACGGCCTGCGAATCACCTTTGCCGCGTCATTCCTAAGACCAGCACATCATTAACTGCAGTGCCAGTGGATGCATCTTCAAGACCTCAACTGTGCCTTTGCAGCCTTTGCCAGACTTACATAATATCCAGTTGCACCTTCGACGAGAGCAACTCCGCCGGTGTATAATATCCTGGCATCACAGAAATTGCGAAAAAAAAAGATGAATGTCTGATACATGTTATCAACACCGTCACCGTCACCGAGTGCTGGAAAAATACACTGCGCGTTATCAGGCCATGTCACGGAGCGGCTCTCCACGGAAAATGGTGGGGACAAGGTCAAGAGAGATGAATCATGTGAGCGACGCGTTAGCAACGGTGACGGGAGTCGAAGCAAGACCATCGGAGAATACACTTATTTGATTCATAGGGGTTCAGCATAGCCATACAGAGCGGTACCGACAACAGTTAATGGCCTCCAAGCCTTGTACTATCTTTGTTCCTTGGCCCACACCTTCCGTTGGTACGAGAGTATTATGGGAACGAGGTGGGCAAGTCCAAATTCCGGCCAACAGGCGTTCACCATGTGTATTTGCGTGTGTTCGCAACACTATGGTTGCATAAGCGAAGTAGGAGAAAGATTTAGCAGCCGCTTTTACTTGAGCGGCGTGTAGCTAGCTCACCTGCCAGAGCAGGAATCCACTTAACCGGTTTACCCCGCTTGTGCGTACAAGGATATCGAGCGGGGGACAGTCCACGAGCGAAGTCGATAAGTGAGAGTTGATAGAATCTTCGGTAATCGTACTGAGACGCGAGCCGAGTCAGAGGGTGATCAGATAAAGTGAGTGCACAGATCTATCTATAAGCAACTGCACTCACCTGCCATCTAGATCGCCCGACTTGATAGCTTCACGAATGACGCTCTCGACGGCCGTCGTGATCTCGTCGTGTGACGAGTATGGTACACAGAAGTTGAGGATTGTACTATCAGAGCAGTTGTGGGGACGAGTTGTGCAGACAAGGAAGAAACAAACGTACATATTGTTATTCCGGGTCATGTTCTCTGCAAATTGTGCGGCTTCTTGCATGCTCGGAGGGAGCAGCTCTTTTCTTCCCAGCACGTTCACGCGCACACCATACCTATCAGCTATCGAACTTTTCCGTGAGGACATGAATGAGACGTCCCGAATAATAACAGAACGTGATCATACCCCGGCTGCGCCAGATCGATGAATAGTTCCGTCAAAACCTCCATGATCCCGTCCACCTCCTCTTTCGATCGGTTGAAGTTCTCGATCGCAAACGCGTACAACGTCACACATTGGATATGTAGGCGGAGGCAGAGCCCTAGGACCTATACACGTATACACGCGCTCGTCAGCGGTCGTCTACGAGCCGCAGGCATACCTGACACAGATTATTGCTTCCAGCTATGTGGCCATGTTTTACAGTCATCCCTAGCCGCCTGGCATACCTTCTGTTTCCATCCGTTACGAATCCGATGTGCTTTGGTGAGGGTCCTGTGGCGAGGATGGCGAGCAACCAATTTATGAACCGCGTTTCGATGTATCCGATGAGAGAGCGGATGAATACGAAGACGCTTGTCGAGAGTATTCGAGAGCAAACTGTATGACCTACAAGGATAAAACAGGTGGTATTTTCAGCGAAAAGTGACTCTCACTGTATGCTTTTGCCCGTTCGCGGTAGGTCAACCACAGATCGCTCGTGATCCCGATAGCATTTCCGACGCATGATAACCTAGGCCTAGAGAGCAACAAGAGAGTGGGCTTGTCATTCGCGAGAAATTTTCTACCGCCGTAGATCAGAATGATACCCAGCCCAACGAGAATGGTGAACGCAAGGATCGAAGTAGTGGGCATGCCGGTACGACGATAGGGATGGAAGATCTAATCCTTGGGGCGCAATTCCCCCAATTTTATAAGCATCTCATGACCCATTCCATGTAGGGAAGAGGTACGTTGGCTATTTGGTGCAAATGCAATGGTTACACACCATAATTAGGAAATACACCGGAAGAGGTTAGCCTGCTGCTCCTTAGGCCCTGCTTCTGTTCGCAGTTCAGCTGCCTTGACAGATCGCGAGAAATGTTAACAGTTGAACGAGAGCTGCCAAGAATGTCTTGCCATTCTGAGACAAGATGGTGAACTCGATTTGAACCGTCTCAGAAGAACCACTAATCCGTCCCCGGACTCTTGAAATGAGGATGAACGAACAACGGACCGACGCAATTACAGCTGACTCGGAAACGAATTCACCCCGTTATCCACATATTAGATTAAAGCCGTCGTCGTTTCACGACTCGGAAGATACTAATCAATCGCCGCTTTTCATGATACATTTGTAAAAGCACGGTACCGGTGCGTCACTAGCCTCGTAACCAGGATGTTCGGGGCTTGGAGCTTGACACTCCGAAGCTGTTACTCTATCCGAGTAGTGAACATTCAAAGTACTGAATATGAAGAGAAGCTGGGAATTTCTGCTATATCCGGTGTGATGCGATAGTCACCAAACGTTTTGGTCTTCGGAAGATTCCGAGGCGCCACCGGTGAAGATCAAAAAGGACACCTGTGAAGCTGTGTCCTACGTCTGGTTACGAGACTAGTCCAATATCACGTCCAACCATCAATGGGGGTATGAATCAGTCAGAACGGCAAATATGTTCTATTGCCGCACGCGAGCCAACCATATGAGGCTAGGTAACTAACCAGCCGGCTGCACCTATCCCCCTATCCGCGCTAGGTATATAGATCTTGCCCCTGTCATTAGTTGCCGTCAAAAACCATGCCATCATGGGACCTGTACACACGGCTTTGTAAATTTCTTCGATTGACCTCACTTTGGCTGCGAAAATCTGTACTTTACGCAGTTTACTGTACTTTACACCAGGTTCCGCCCCCTTTGGGGCTCCATACGCGCGTAGCATACGGATGACGGACGTATCTGGGTACCTATTGCAATTCTTGGGACCTCCCGAGCCAGTCCCATGCAACTCGGGGGTCACCGGTCACCGGTCAGGTCCAGGGATTTACAAGGCCCACTCTACTCTCACTGCCAGTGGCTCGAACATGCTGTGCATTCTCTGAACCCTCGTGCAAGTTAGATTCACTGCCACCCCCCATTATACGACAGTAAACGGTAAATATACTATGTTCGATCTATTCTTCTATGTCTCGCTCACTGCATCGACAGACTCAAGTGATTGGGCTATCTCACCCGTTCGCACATCGCATCAGGGAGCTCGAAATCAACCCGTTGACCAAGTTCTGTTCTCTCACTCCTTGCGAGCTACCAGCTTACACCCTTCCTTGCTCGTGCCAAACATGGGGTTACTCGAATGGCATCCATCCATCTTCTATGAGCCTGTGCAGTCAAATTTTCCATTTCTTGCCAGCTACCTCTGCTTCTGTCCATTGCTTCTGGTGAGTGTGGGATGTTTCTTCCACGTCCATCAAATTTGTTCCTCGCTCCATCACTCATGATGAATGTCGTGAACATCCGTCCCCCTAAATGATGCTGCTCTGATGTACGTTGTCATGTTCTCGAAACTCAAAAAATAAATATCGCTTGTTCTGCCCTCAAAAATCAAATTTGTACCATGTTTCCATTCCGTGCGACGCCACTCCATCTTGATCGCGATGTGGATGACTTGACCTTGCAAGTATGGGATATTCCTTTCGTCACCTCCCATGTCCGCAGGAGCAGAAGTTCCACTCCTTCATGCTCGATTACCAACCCTGGCCTACCACCAAAGCGGTATAAGCCTTGTTTACTATTACATTGGGATAGTATCGTGCCAGCGCTCCCGTTACCTCGGTTCAATTTGCATCTTTCCGAGGCTGCTTGGACGTAAGTTCCTCCAGATGGTTGTTCCTTTCATAGTCCAAATTCGTCCGTCCAACGCGATCACGGCATCTGTGGTTTTGCATGGCAGCGACGGCGCTGCTTTTGCTCGACCCCAACTCCGAATAAGCCTGCACAGCCGAGTTCCATGTAACGACACCGCACGGAAATGAACTGAAGAAGGAAACGCCATCCGAACTCCTAGCGAATGTCGCTATCAGTCCACAAGTAGCTAAGCCCGACCAATCTGATCGTTCTGAGCACTAATCTATCCAGAACGATCACGCACGGTGAGTGATTTCGCCTCCGTTGTAGACACAAATGTAGTAGCAGACGTCTCGCCTGAGAAATACTCACAGAATTGCATGGCATCACCACAGTGACCCGAGTCCTTTAAACGGGTGCGCACGGCCCGCAAGTTCTGCGTATAAAGGACATCCTCATTTGCCTCTCCTCGCTCCATCAACCACCTTAGTATCATTAATGGCTTTGTTGCAGACAAGGACTCTGCAACCACGAATTTTCATCCCGGACCTTCTTGCAAGATGGCCATATCCTCCTCGTATCAACACTGACCTCGACACAAAGAATGAATCTGCCGCTTGGCTCGAGAGCTTCTGTGCCTTCGGCCCAGAAGCACAACACACTGTAAATCTCTGGGATGTTTGTATGTCGTTTCACCCTGCTGATGCAAGCACCGTGACTTACCTTGTTGGATAGCTCGTTTTGGCTCCAGGTGTTATCCGTTGGCAAAGAAAGGTACGTAAGGTAACCCCAGGCCTGTTTACTGATGCCGTGTCAAACTACTTGGTCAGGGCACCTCCGGGCCATCTGCGATTTTATGGGTGCTACCACCATCATTGATGAGTACTCCGATGTTTCTGAGCCATCTGAGGTCCAGAAGCAGAAGGACATTGTGATGGACGCACTCAGAAACCCGCATGGGCCACGACCCGAAGGAGAATGGGTTGGCGGAGAAATGTCGCGTCAGTAAGTGCCAGCTAGTTCCGTTTTTCCTTGGGAGTTCGTCAGATTTATTCTCCAACCACAGATTTTGGGAACGTGCAATTCAGAATGGTGCGACCAAACAGTCCCAGAAGAGATTTATTGCCGCCTTCGACAAATATCTTGAAGGTGTCCTACAGCAGGCCATTGATAGAAGCGTACATCATATCCGTGATACCAACACCTATTTCTGTGTCCGACGAAGCACAATTGTGGCGGAAGCTTCATTTGCTCTGCTAGAGCTACCTCTTGACATCCCTGACGAAGTTCATTCACACCCAGCGGTTCAAGAGATAATCACCACCGCTGCTGATATGGTTATCATGACAAACGTCAGTAACCTTTGCAATTCAATAGCATTACACTCGAGACTCACGGTGATCATTGTGAAGGACATCACGTCCTACAATAAAGAGCAGTCAAGTGGAGACGACGACCACAACATTGTCACGATCGTCATGAAGGAATTCGGTACGGACGTGAATGGTGCCATACTGTGGGCGCAAGACCATCACATTAAAATGGAGGAAAGGTTCCACGCTGCCATGGCTGCACTCCCCAAGTTAGACGAGCCTTTGGCCTCACAGCTGAAGGAATATTGCGATGGCATAGGGAACTGGGTACGGGGTAGCTATGAGTGGCACTTTGAAAGCGAGAGGTATTTCGGCAATAGAGGCGCAGAGATCAAGAGGAAGAGATGGATGTCCCTCATGCCGAAACGACAAGACAGGAAAGTAGAGGTTGGGGTCGCGCTCGTTGATGGTTCCCAGTTGTGATCAAGTTTGATCAATTGCAATTGTGTAAGATAGTGAGATTGCTACCCGGAGATAGGCGATCGTTGTAGATAGCAGTATGCCCAAGACCATAACGTCACCAGAGCTTGTCAGAAAGCGATATACTGATATATCGTCGCTTCTAAGATCATCAGGAGGACTAGTTATAAAGTTATCGCTGGAAGGACCAATACAACCGATGCCATTTGCGGGCTCTGATCGGGAGACGGCTCAGGCTGGCTTGATAGGAAACTAAGGATCGATTTCTTGGCCAGTGGTAGCCGAGTAGTCCTGACCAGTACTCATTCCATCCTACTGATGTAATAATGCGAAGACGAAACCGGGGCAAAAGAATCACCGGACCAGCAACGAGATGAAATCAGATGACGACCAAATTGTGATGCTATTCACCATGTCGCCGAGTGATCGATGAACTATATACCAGCTAGGCCTGGGGCACATGCATGGCCAAATTTCCACATTGTCATTGGAACTGCAGCAGGAGGGTGTAGAAGTATACTCAGTGCTGGACGGAGTCCGAGACTGATATATTGCATACCTGTAGAAGTATACTACAAGGTATGAGTACGAAGTATAAGATATGCATAGACGGGATCTCACCTCAGTGCTGGACGGAG
>JBBPOF010000135.1:0-41879 GCA_038091315.1 Porphyrellus cyaneotinctus | reverse complement strand
CATACCTTTTCTGCACGTAACCTGCCATCTGGAACGAATCGACAAATGACAGTAGAGCACTCGAACCACCGTTTCGCTTGGTCCACCAGGGAAGCACTACGTGAACCCTTACTCAATGTCAGCCAAACCAGAAACGAGGAGACCACACACTGCAAGCATTCTACGCCCGTGTTGTAGGCTGTGCTAACCAACCAGAGGCGTTCATCTACCGGGTAAAGCTGTTCGCAGTTAGTAGGGACACATCAACATGACAATGCCCTGCTGAACAAGATACCGACGAGGTTGCCATTTTCCACAAGGTTCCCGTGCTCTTCCAGGACAGCACTCGCCTGTTCCATATACTGAATTGCCTTTGATCGGTCGGTCACAGTGCCTTGCGACAGTAGAATGGTACATATTGATCGCAGCCAGCGTGAAAACTTTTCCAGGGATAGGTGGCTATTCGTCAGGCACGTATGGAGGATACCCTGTGGAAGAGTAAGCTTCGCCGATCATGCGAGCGAGCACGACGCGTACTTCGAGGGCTTCGTATAAAACTAAAGGGGGTGAATCGTTAGCATGAGAACGTTCGGAATCAGTGGACCGTCCATGCCGTTAACAGGACAGGCCTTGTTCTCCCACTGTAGACGGGGATCAAATCACGAAGTCGGCTGAGCACCAAGAGGCTGACCAAGATATCGCAGAATGCTTCAAACGTGACGAGAGCCTGATCGTCCGTGCGGGTCGCCTCCTGTGTTCGAGGGTGAGTTTCCATTCCATTCTCCGAGGCTGCACGACCTACTTTGATGGTAGTCAAGACATATGGCCAGTCCTCGAGTCGCGCGCCTGTCTCCACAGTAAAAACTCGCAACACATGCAGAAAGGAGCGAATCTGTGGTTGACTATCGGCGGCTACCTTTGAAAGTGCATCTGAGAGTCGGGCTTTACAGCTCTTTATTTCCGCCAAGAGCGTTTCCGCGGATTTCTCCTACAAGGAGGTCAACCCACAAGATACAACATCGAAAAACTTATGGTCGTAACCTTGTCTTGTGAGATAAGCACGTGCTCGCGCGCCAAGATCACTTGTTTTCTGATGAACAAGAAAGACAATAAAACTAAATGGGGGTACTGTACCTCGGCCCGAGGTTGCAGCGAAGGAAGCGTTCGCTATATACAGGTAGGCACTGGGCTCCACCTCCGTGAGTGTTCTGGAGATATATAGTTCGAGAAGCTGTTTACGATCAATGCAGATACGCAGGCAATCACCTCTTGGAGAACACTCACCTCCCTTGCGGCGTCGAATGCTTCGGCCACCTGCTCCCCTTGGTTCTCCCAATTGGAGCAGCCTTCGATGGCGCAATTGTATGCCGTACGCCAAAGCCATGAAATATCCCGGATAATCATAGTCGCGTTTTCGTGCGTCACAGACTCAACCAATGACTTGGCTAAGATGGTACGTCATTGTAGGGCGGGATTATGCAAAATGGCTCACAAACCATGTTTGAAATAATTGAGCAAGGTTCTCACAAGGGAATGTCTAACCATGTTAAGCGCCTAATGTAACAAGAAAAAACAAACTGCTTACATGTTTGCGCCGGGCTCTCCGAGGAGTTTGAGGGTCAATCTGATAATGCACCTGATCAGTGTCATGGACTCTGTCACAGTATCCACGTTCTCGCGGAAATTTAGCGTGTCTAAGAGGTGTATAAGCACAGATAACAGCAGGCCTTTCATGTCAGAATCATGTGACAGTCTACAGGCCAGAAGGAGCATTCGACGATCGAAATCTGGAGCCTCAACCATTTCCTTGACTGCTCTGGTTGCTGATCATCATCGGTACTTATGAGCCACAGCATGAAACGGGGATAAAGGCCACCAGTTACCATCATCTTCAAGACCTGAACACTCTGTCAAAACCAACACGCCACACTTATCGGCACGTTGCGAGCGTACCTTGACGGACCGCAACTAGAAACGCCACGTAACGGGTAGTCGCGCCGTTTTGGGGACAACGATTGATCGTGGCCATTGCTCCGGCATACTCCTTTTGTTGAAGCTGACACATCGCAGCTTTCCGAAAGCATTTTGAAAGCGAGGAAGCGCCTAGGCCAGAGAAGATGGTACGAGTCCCACACATAAACCAGTCTGCCGCCTCTGCCCAGCGTGATGCATGATAATGACGGTCTCCGTATTGCCATATCAACTGAAAAGGCAACCTGGAACGACGGTATGGCGAGCGGGCAATGGAACCTACTGTGAGACAAACACTTGCGCCAGGCCTAGAGAGCTCAATGTCAGATGCACATAGGTCTAAAGGAGAAAACCGGGGTCAGATCTCTTGTTACTAGATCTGTTCGCTCTGATGACTATCGAGGAAGGATAATTGCCTTGGAACGATTCTTCTAGATCTTTCAATGCTTTCGTGTGATCATCACTTTTTGAACAGTGAAACAACAGGAAAATGAGAAGCTTCTCGATGGAAGAAGTACTCGCAGAGCAAGCTGTCGCCTTGCGCAGACAAGTTCTCGTTGCGGCAGTCACTAGATTACTGTGGGATAAGATGTGGTCGATAAGTCAAATGAGGCAGCCGAGCAATGACATACTGATGGTGAGAAAGGGTTCGCAATTCTTGGAGCATGCTTTTAGAACCGAAAGTGAGCAAAAAAGATGTAAACACATGTTCAACCTGACTTAGTAAGGTCTAGCTCAGAAAAGGTCATGTTATCAATTATTGACTCCAGAGCTATGATACATGCAATTAATTTGGCAGTGAACCCGTCAGCCAAAGAGGGCCGCATATAGCGGGAGGATTTGCTCACTATGAAGGATCACGGTATCTCCTGCTTTCCGCCGCTTCACCACAGCCAACTTCATCCAGCGGAGTTGCTGCTGCTCGGAGCTTGCCTAGGGATAACGTGTGAAATTCATGGATTGGGCGTTGCGGGAGATTGGTCCCTTACGGGTTCCACGGAAGTGTCCATGGTCCCAATAACTTCTTCAAGCGCAGCCTCCGCGCGTACTAAATTCTCCGGGTCTTGTGATGACGCCAGGAAGTATCCACGAGCTGATTAAATCAGTGGTAGGCAATAGGTCATGATGAGGTTCCACATTCGGTCGTGTCCACATCTTACCCAGGCTCCTGAGAACGGATCGCTGGGCAAATATGCTTCATCGTCGAGGGACCCTTAATCGATGCATATCAGGAGACGGACCTTGAGTTCTAATAATTCGGGCGTGGCCGAGCAGTGTAATGGCTCGATTACTTGAAACGCCTTTTTCAACCATTGCAAGGCATCGTGCGCTTTGTCCCCTTCCGCAAGCGGCTTCCCACTCTGCGTGCAGGCGCGTAAAATCGATTTACCGATATCAAGTAACTTCGCCACCAGCACTTCTCGCTAGGGGCAACGGTGACATGTGGCCAAGCAGGAGAAACTGCGGCATACTTACGTCACGGATGGAGAGCAACGTCAGCTGTCTGTCATCTTCTGTGTACACAAGGATGAGCCGCGCCGTATCACAAATTTAAACACACTGGGGATTCGAACCAGTGATCTTTTCAGCCATGAATGTCGCTAGCCCTTCATTCTTTTCCCGCCAGGCCTGTGTGCATGCCAAACCAGGATTAGTATAAATATCAGTGCTGCCACACCAAAGGAGTCTGACAGCCTCACAGCTTCCATTCTACTGGAGAAATAGACAATAGTAACCCGTGCCCTGGCGTGCAAATGCTGACCCTCTTGATCGTCGATGTTTCTCAGCGCCTCTTCATACTAGGCCAAACTGATGAGAGCCGACGGGAACGCGAATGGAAGAAATAATAACCTTCGCTGCGCACGCCAGAACGCAAGCGGCTGACTCGTTATTTCCGACCTCTACGTCCGCGGTATCCAAGATTATCGAGTGTCACATCACCATCCTATGACATACCTGACAGTGCAATCCCTGTCTTGCAAGCTATTTGAAGTATATGCAACAATGCTGTGATTGGGGTGTGGAGAAGGGCAAAACGTTGCAAATGTAGGAACAAACCTTCAATGGAGGGCTTCGCTTCTAGACCGGCCTCCATCAGACGGAAACCCGCAAGGCGCACTGATCCGGGGCCAGGGTTAGACAGTACGCCGTCTCAGACAACTCCGAATTCCCTACGCGCTGCGATGATAGGACGACAGCTACCATCGGAACCTTGACGGAATAAACCGGAGGCATTCCACAGGTTCACACCTTTTTGACATATTGAGAAAAACGTTTCCAATGAGTGGTTGCAATGATCAATGGTCGCCACCGGTACAGACCTTCCTGATCAAGTGCATCCGCAAGATGGCTCTTTTTGTTCGATTTGAGCCGCTGCTCAGAAAAAGACTTTGCAAGTGATGTAATATGACGAAGCTCCTTGAGCACATGTGCATCATCGGACTGGATATCGCTGAGCTTAGGTTTGATCTTGATCAATGATTCTAAGGGGGGGGTGCCGCCGACAATTTCCATCCTGGCGATGAACGGGTCTGATAGGGAAGGACTTGCCTTGGATCTGGTCGTATACGGTTTGCAAATTAGGGCTGTGTCGCGGCTTTCTGCCCGGAGACATGTTGATTTCTTACGGGAGTACCGAATTGGTGGAGGCAAACAAGTGTGCGTGTCATCGGCCTGGAACCTAACCTAGCGCCGCGTTCACAGCGGAATTCGGAAGCCAAATAATTAACTAGATTAAGTAATATAACTTTGTTTCACTTCCACCTCATCAGGCTCCTTGAAGATGTCGGAACAAGACTCTTCAACAAAAGAAGGAAATCTCCGCAAACTCGTCATCAGGGTAAGGTCATTTGTCTCCATACGATTTCCCGCTTATGAACGATGTCCACAGGAAGCTCGCAGGGATGGCGTATTTGCTGGCCTGACATCAGGCTTGACGGGAGGTAACATTATGATATCTGACCACGTTTGATGGCTGCTAAAATGTTTCGCCTTACGCCCACCAGCATTAGTGGGGTCGAGGTTCATGGGTTTTAACAGAAATAAAACGATCTTCTGTGGAGTTCGTGAGTAGTGAACGTCCGGATCGTATCTTCTGTGTGTTGTGAATCCGTGTCCCTATTGCAGTGACGGGACTGCTGTCTGGATATCTCTTCACGCAAGCGTTTGAGGCGTCCAAAATTACTCGGATGAATTCCAGTTCACTCGGCGTTGCTGACGAGGTGAGAAACGATGAACACCTAAAGTGATCGAAGGTGGATGTCACTTCGGGTACATCAAGTTCCACATATGTCAATGTTCTACTACTATCAGGTCGCACGGCACTGCAGTACCCGTCGCTACTGTCATCATGATCAAGCTGTCCATTGCCTGAAAGGTTCACGCCGAAGTTACAAATATTATGTATGTCGTCTTCACCTTCCAGATCGGTTACGCGGCCTGTGATGTATGGCAAGAGGAGGAAGCAATTGAGATGACCGTGATGGTTCGACGGGCGTGTTGTAGGGATGGCCGCGATGAAACTTCCGCAACAGTACATAGGGGCGCTCAACGATAAACGGCGCTATTAGGCTCAGCATCCCAGGTTCAAGGTTTGAATGGGTTCCCGATGCGTCCCCTGGACATCCTGTGCATACGACTCGCCGTTCGATTGATCGTGACGCTCCGTCAACCGGCAATTCCAAGTCCAAATGGGGGGCAACATCGTGTGGTCCCCGTGAAAAATGCTGGCGTGAGTCAAGGGATGAAAAGGTAAGCACCGACATGTCGGTTTCGCCGCACCTGACTTTGCTGCGAGGTTACGTCTGAAGCTTGGTGCCTGGTCCGTCCGTACCTCGGATCCCGACCGCTACGCATACCCACAAGCGGGGGATCGCGATGTCACTTCCAAATCACATTTGGAGCGTACACAGCGCCCATTCCAATACTTTCACTCCGAGAAGACATTTATTGTGATAATACAAATTTCACAACCAAAATTAGCCCTTCTCTCCGTCACACAAAAGCCGTGCGCCAAAATCACAGTCCACGAAGGCAACTTTTGTACAGTAGTTAAGAAATAGCCGTAATGTATCATCATCGGGATGAAATGCGTGTGAACGATGCAACAGAATGGGTACAATGCAGGTATTGAATCTATGCTAGGATGAATCGGAATGCGCGTAATGACCAATGCAGTGAAGGGTTAGATAGGAAAGCCGGCGTCGAAAGAATAATGCAACAGTAATATCATGCATTAAAACGAAGTTAGAACTATCTGCCATAAGACCAATGATAAGGATACACGGGTGATCCCCGTTGACTGGATGAGGCGTAAAAGTGCACGCCCGGTGGACCGGCGTTAGCAAACGGGGCAGAGGGGACTACACTGTCCCGCAAAGGAGGGAGTTGCAAGGAGCTGTCTCCCGGTGAGATGTAAGGGGGCACTCCGGGGAGCTTTCGTGACCAGACCGCATCGTTAATGTGCGGCAACGGTGCCTGTCGGACATTCAGGTGGCTTGCATGTGGGCTCACAGAAGCAGATTGGATGTCCATGGGCATGGGCATATACGGCGGTGGAGGTGGATACGAAGTTGTCAAAGGAGGTGGTTGGAAACGCCGGAGACGACCCTTTCTTTGAACCCGTTCATGTTCTGCTTCCGTATCGGCAGACGACCCAGCCAAGGAATAATAGTAAAGATTCTGGGAAAACAAGTGAGTATTTCGCAAACACAGAACGAAAGAAACGTACCCGCGGCACATGCACGGGCCGGTCTACGCGATACGGAGCCACCAATGTCTGGGGTCTGTTCTCATGCGTGGCAGCGAGTGGCTTGATAGATAGAGGAGTGCGACCATGGCGTGGAGATGAAGAAGCCGAAAGGGACATCTTGGCGAATGATTGCAAGGGTTCGAGAGGAGAGGCAGAACCAGGGCCAGCCGAGAATCCATTTTCTGGGATGTGTAGAGTCATCCCAGTGGGCCGTTTCAAAGGCGGCAGCTCATTGAAAGATATCGACGTTGGCGAAAACGCATCTGCAGCTGACCGTTTCGAACCAGGGATAGGAGAAGGTGACGGTGGCGGATTGATATGCAGATGCGGCCGAGTCGTCACGCTTGCCGAGGGCGGTGGCTGGATGTATTGTAGGGGCGAAGTAGAGCGCGCTCGATGCATCGTCGACTGACACCTCGACCTGGTGGAAGTACGCATCGCAGGGGTAGAAGCAGCGGGATGAAGCCGACGACCATTGTGATACCGTGAGCGCGACCTCCGCCATTTCTGACTCTCGGATTCCTTTGCCAGAACAAGACCTTTCAGCAAGTTAAGCCAAGACTCGTACTTTTTCCCGGATACATAAAGGGAGAAGTCAACGCCCATGAGGAACTCTCTCTCCATGCGGTTGATCTCGGCCAAGTCGATTCCTGACACTTCCGACCAAGTCTTGTTGGTGTAGGTGTTGCTGAAATACAGGTTAGAACGGACGTCGAAGGATCGACGGGGACAGTGGACCTACTCATCCAAAAACTTGTTTGCCATCATCAAGGCAGCGACGGCTATCCGGAACTCACTTCCAGGGAGACCGGCAGTAAAGCGGTTGCGCTCCTTGAGACGCCAAATATAATGGAGGGAAAGGACGATGACAGACTGGCTGACTTGGGTTGTCTCAAGCAACTTTTGCGTGAATTGCACGAACGCTGGGGATGGATTGAACTGCCAAGGGGACGAGGACGAAGGTGTCTCGGGAGAATAAGGTGGTGATGGTATTTGTGAGCGCGAACGTGCGCTGGAAGGCACAGACGAAGAAAACCACAAATAGCAGACCATCTCGCACGTCTTTTCTGCTACAAAACTAGCTGGCCGTTTGAGGGTGATATCGAACCAGTCGATAAGATGGGACGCGTCACGTGGTGATATTGGCCTTTGTTGGAACGGCTGCTCCATCACATCGTCATCGAGCATGTCTGGTGAACGCTGTTTAGTGGACCGCGGTGCCGATCTGGACCAATTGAATGCGTCCCGCGACTGAGGAGGCGTGACTGGAGGAAGCAAGTCAGCACGCGACAAGGGACGCGACGCGCTTCTGGACGCACCTGGTTGCATAGTTGACAACTGGCGATCAAAGTGGGCTATCGGGGGCAATGAAGTAACACGCGCGTTGGACTGTGACTGGAGCCTCGGGAGGGCGGCAGACATTGGCGGAGTGGGGAGACAATGTTTGGGGTGTCTGCAGGCTGACCAAGGAGGGATGAGGCCGGCTGGGAGGGAAGGGAGGGGATGGGCGGAGGGAGTGCGTGGCAGAGAGGGAGGAGTGTAGAGAGCCATGGCTGACCCGCTGACGAACGGAGGGGACAATGGGATGCGAATGCCATGATCATTTTATAAAAAAGGAGATGTCTGAAAGGATTTGAAGGAGGTGTAAAAATTGCGGACGTGGATGCATTCTCCGCTTAGAGACGAAAAAAAAAAAAAAATACAGGAGGTGCGAGTGGCAGGCTCAGCCGCGATGGTACGCCAAGGGTTGGTTGGGTAGTCGAATTAGAAGAACCGTGCAACTGCAGCGCCTCTGACCCCGCTTCGTACGCGCAACTGCCTGCGCACTTAGCAGATCTTTGATATTTTTTTTTCCTCAGATTGACTTGCCCGTCACCATTTCGTTTGATTTTTACCAAATCGTCCTTCAAATCCCCCCCTTCGGCATTCTCGGCACAGGGGACTTTCCAGGGATTCCCCATAGCCTTACCCTTAACCACCTGCCTATCTCGGCACTGCTAACCTAAACTGACCACGTGACTATCCACTTTGGGTGAACACTCTCCTCAGTCGCTTCCAGAACCTCCCGGTGAGGCCTGGCAACTTACCGTGGTGGAAGACAGGATGCCACCTGTCTTCCTTTCTACAGCTTGTCCTCCCTGAATTCAGTATCTAGTTTGTCTAAGCAGTTTTTTTTTGGTTGAAAAAATATATACCCCTTCAGCTGATCTTGTTGCGCCTGATCGCTAAGCTCCTGGTTGACTTTTGCAATCTGTTGACATCTTATCCCCTGTCGACAGGACGTTGGCCCTCGATGAAATTTTACTCACTTGATTAGGACTTGCCCGGTTGTTTTCCTGTCTCGAATTATTTTGATTATTATTATTTTGATTTGATGAATCGACTGAATGAATGGAGCGGAGTGACCCATCGCGTGCGTTTTTTTGACGCGGCCAGAATCAGATGATGATCCAGTGTGATCGATACCAGACTGAGCTGTGTGACAACACTTCCTTATCCGCATCCATAATAGTCCATTGTCTCATGCGGCTGTTCCTTCAAATTCTTCTCTCTCCGGCGACCCCGGTTCATTTGCAACACCCGACCGCATGCCTTTCTGACCCCGCCCGCGCGCCAAAGTCTTTATTTCCGCGCTACAATACCTTTGGATGGTCCTCGCTCACGTAAACCCCGATTTGGTGGCTCCTCAACCCACTTCGCTTCAGCGCCTCGACTCGTTTTTAGCATGTTCGGTAGTACTAGTTTAGGAGCTGGAACTTTTCTATAACATCACAGCAACGGCATCGTCTCCCCCTCGGGCCAAGACAGCACCGTGTACTGATTCCTGAACCCCAATCTGTCAATTCCACTCGTTCAGCTGATTCATTCTCGTCCTGATCTCTAACTCACATGGCCGACACGCCGATAGCGCCACACAGGAATCTGTCTCATGATGACACACCAGCTCTCCTTGTAACTCGATTCGACGCAATCGTTTAACGGCCGTCTGAGTCGAGCGCATGATTTTCCTCTAATCATGTCACGTTCAATTGACCATTCTCCTCAAGTCCGCCGCTTGAAATTCTGTATTCAATCCGACCCTGTCTCAAATCCTCAGCCATACCCTTGTCTCGAGTCGCCGTGTGGGGAGACATGACGTATTGTTCACAGATCGATTCCGTCCCAAAACCTTACCTCCTCAGATCTCAAGTGAAGAAGCCGATCTGTGAACCGGACTCTTAGCAGCTTTCCAAAACGTGCCGTTGTTGTTCCTACCTGGCTTGCCATGTTCCGGGATGAGACACACGCAAGTTCGGACAATACCGCTTTGCGGTGGTTCGCACGATTGCTAGCAACGCAACTTGAAGTACCTGCATTTGCATGTTCCCGTAAGTGAAATGTCGATTTCCCTCGCTGCTGTGATTGCAACCGCTGCACGTCGCACCATCATAACAGCCACTGTGCAATGATGCTATGACTGCCTAGCAGCCAGCACTCCATCAGTCCCTGAGATTGAAAGCTCGCAAATCTAATTTTCCGGCCTTTGTACCATCTTTTCGCCTCACTCGACCCGTGGGCCAGGACATGGTTTTGACAGCTCGCCAAACCAGTGATGATCTTTGTCCCACACTCTGGGCGAAAATGGAAGCGAACACCTGGACGGCGTGATGACATGTGGTAATCAAGTCCAGACAACAAACACACGGTGTTTTTGATTTCGTAGGCCCTGTTAACGGAAAGGGTTAAGACGTGAAACGAGTGTGGAGACACTGACAACCTACTTTGCCGATCACATGGTGCTACGGTACGCAACGCACCAACTTAGTACCCTGGTATGGACGCGCCTGAATAATGATGACTTGTCCTCCCGACTGTCAACCTAAGCTCCGGATACTGACAGGCGAATTCGAATCAGTGCGGGCGCTGTCACCGTCAGCACCGAAACAGATAATTCTATATATGCACGATAGCAAGTATAGTACTATGCCGCAGTTGCGTGGTCGACGGCATCGAAGGCCATCGACGTCGTTGAGGCGGCTTGGACTTGCCTCTCACGTCCTAGAGAGGCAGACTCGGTGAGGGATCCCGGACAAGAAAGGCAAGCCAGTGCCTGACCCATATAGCCACAAATTGCATGACTAGCTAGCTATAGATAACCATGAAAATAAAAGCGATATCTCCATTTGTATCTGCGTTGCCTTTCAAAGCAGCACAGCGGTCCGGCCAGTAGAATTCGCCAGGGACACTTAGGGATGGGGGTTGCAGGTATTGCTTACCCTGAACACGCCACCCTTCTAGTCGCAACCTTGATGGTCAAAGAAAATCGTTGGCTATTCACATCAATGTGGCAGGTAGGTGCGATCTCGTCTCGTTGATGCGTTGCAATAACCCCGTTCTGGTTGAGGGCACAGGCAACGTCATCTATTCGTGCTATGAGTACAGGAACGCTTCGTATGGATCAAAGAGAGCGGTACTAATCGAAAATACGAGTGTTACACACGTTGCGCATTTTAATGACAATATCTGATTGGGCGGCGTCATACTCGGAGTCGGCGACCTTGGCCAGAGCTCTAGTGTCCCTTGGGTTGCGCCGAATCCCCATTTGTATTTTACCTCTTATCATACGGTTTTTGGGTGTTCGGAAGAATCCGTTACCTCTATATCGCGGTGAAAAATAGAAATTCACCCGAACGAATCGCACTTGAGATTTGAAAGGCCCTTGCCCTTCAGCGGCCACGCCTAGAGTTTCGCGTGGCTCTTCTCTCGGATCAGGTGTTATAGCTATGTACTTAAGCATGCGACTAGCCTGCTTTTTCCACAGCGTGGTACAGATCCGGGTGTCCGTGGGTCGTGTCAATCGCCAAGTCAACAGTCCGAAAGGCCCATCATAGGAGGTAATAAGGCAGCCTTTTGGCAGGCGACCGCGGGCCAGTCTGGACTTCCACGTCAAGTGTACGTGCCGAAGAGGATAATGTGTGGCGACCCGTGAACCGCAGTCCCTCCCTAGAGTATCCAGGTCGCGACTTTCCTGTAAAGCCATTCAAATTAAGGTTCCTACACGGCTGGTTGGAGAAATGGGGCAGTCAGTTCGTGGATGGTGGCACAGAAACGTACAAGGGCGTAGTACTTGACTGGCAAATGGGGTGGGTATCCTTACCGCGACCTCGCATGCCCACAGCATCCTGCTTTTGGGCTCGTGCGTGCTGGCTACTTGTGGCACGGCATAGTGCAAACTGCGTTGATGGGAGGGGGGAGCGAGCATTACATTCAGACAAAACTCCATTGAGCCTGTTCAAATGGTGCAAAAGCCATTCGGAAGTACCACCACGTAACGTTTTCCCTGAAATCCACGACACCGTAATACAGCCTCGAGGCTTCTGCGACATGTTACAGTACACAGAGTTCCGACCACGTACGTGGCAAAGATGCGGTAATGATCCTAGGTCGGATAGATGGCTTTGACGGATATAGGTGGCGTACATCAATCCAGTATGGTGGTAAAGTTACGGCTAGTCCGACAAAAGCAACCAATGAGAATTCACGACATCTTTGACGAGTCTCCATCGACTGATGTTTCAAAACTATCATCCGTGTGGAATCATACTCCACTGCGGATGCCCGTCAATGGCGGATTTGATGGCCGTTAGGAGTGACCCCAAACAGCCTGAAACCCACACCGTCCTGCGATTGGTCCGCGGATCCCGGAGCACCCGATTCCCACCGGTTCAGGACCGCATCTTCTAAACCGCTCGCATTGTCGATGGGCGAACCTACTGTTCGAAATATTTATTTCCGCCAGAACTGATGGACTCAGATTGGATAAATTATTCAGGGCCATGGCGCCTAGACAAAGAGGAGAACGAGAACGATGTTTCGTACCACTGTTTGGAATGTGAGGTCAGGAATAGGGTTTCATTGTCAATCCAACAGACTCCATTGCACTTACGAGCGGCGGATGAGCGCGAGAACGAGTGTAAGATAACGTGGATTGGCCCACATAGTCCAGTTACCGCCCGGAACGTTACCGTGTGGGGCAGAGGCGGATTGATGCAGGCACTTATACGGGCGAAGTACACAGCAAGCGCCGTTAGGGTGGAATGATGAAGATGGGTATTGGTGGTGCTGGCGGCAGAACCACACCCGGTGAGTCTCAAAGCAAGGACTGTAGATGGCTCTGTCTGAAACATTTCCAACGACGGACAGAATGGCGAATACAGTGAGGCTCAGTGTTGAACGCACGTTTGCAATGCGTCGTCGTACGGACCATGTTGGAGTGCGTGGCGTGGGAGCGGTGATGAATCCAAGTCTAGCATTGTCCGCCATCACACTAGGGCAAGTCGCCCACAACGACCTCAACGCCAGACTTGCTTGCAAGCCAATTCGACAGGTCAAACTCCTACCGCCAATCCGTAATATTATTATTGACTTTCGTTTCTTCTCGCTCGCTCTGTCTCTCCTCCACAACAACTTCGTTCCTTGCAGTGCACGGTCACATCATTCCAAGCAACTAAGATACCCACCTGAACATCGCGATTCCATATCACCACCATTTTGGACTTGTTTTTGAGCCATGGGAATTTCGTTTGGCTCCTTCGAGGGGGTTTGTAACACCGCCGCCCTCGTCATTTGCCCACTGCTGGGCACCTCCGGTCAAGGCATCGAGCCTACCTGCTACTCCCGCAACGTGCAGATTGGATCGACTTTGATTTTTCAGCCCTGTGAGTTCAACGTGTTTTACGTCCATTGCATGCCCGCCTAAACTGCTATTGCTATCAGCAACATGTTTTGTGCACATCGTTGCCATATGCATGACTGCAATTATGATCTACCACATCCGCTCAAAGTATACGGCAGTGGGTCGAAAGGAGATTGTCACGTTCTTTTGGATGTACATGCTCATAGAGCTCCTTGCGCTGTTCCTTGATTCGGGCATCATACCAACCGCAAATGTCAGCTATTCTGTGAGTCCAACACACTGCCAATATCCAAGAAACCAATTTAACCAATACCGTCAGTGGTTCGCCGCAGTCTATACAGGGTTGGTCGCCGCAATATATTGCTGCCTTCTGGTCAACGGGTTCGTTGGTTTTCAATTTGCGGAGGATGGTACACCACTTTCATTATGGGTAAGTCCTCACGGGGATGTGGCAATAAACTTCTCACTCCCGGCCGCAGCTCCTCCGACTGTCATGCCTTGCCGTCTTTGGTGTTTCATTTTTCGTCGCCATTGCCACATTCAAGTCGTTCGCTTCCTTTTCGCCAGCGAAACCCATGGCGCTGTTTGTGGTGTACCTGATTTGGCCCATTCTGTGTGTTGCAATCTACACACTATCTCAGCTGGTTCTGGTCTTCCGGACCCTGGATGACCGATGGCCACTTGGTGACATCATCTTCGGTATCGCCTTTTACACCATCGCCCAGGTCCTTCTATTTGCCTTCAGCGTGACGATATGTAACGCTATCAAACACTATCTCGATGGCCTGTTCTTCTTTACGCTCTGCGTGCTTCTTAGCGTCATGATGGTATACAAGTATTGGGACAGTATTACTGTATGCAGGTTTCCCCCGTATCTCGGTTACATCACTAACCAGTTTTTATCTATAGCGTGAAGACCTCGAATTCTCGGTCGGATCCAAGGCCGCAGTATGGGAGGTCAAAGATCCGCTGTTGACTTCTCCAGGAGACTATGACGAAGACTCGACCAGCAATTACCATGGTGGGGGCACGGCGGCGAGTTTGGTGGGTGGGGTCAGTGGAAACCAGTTATACGGTGCAAAGGGCGTGTATCCACAAGGTGGCTACGGAGCACCACAAGGCGGTTACGCCCAGCAAGTAGGATATGGTGTCACGCCACGAGGGTACCCACCCACCCCGGAGAGATATTGAGAGTATGAGGAGGGACAGAGCATGATCGACTTTTCTAGCTTGGTTCAGACGATGGTTGGCGTGCAAGGACAGATCGTACGAATACGGTATTCCCATTTTGTGGATCTTGGCCCGAGTTATTTCGTTGCATTATCAGGTTACTTCGAGGTCGATAGATCGTTCAAGGAGATGATCGTTAAGTTAATTATCTTGTGTAGTGAGTAGACAAGGAAAAAGTATACACGTTCTCCCTTACCACCAGAGTATCTCATGTTAAGTGGGAAGATAAGGCATCGCCACCCTAACTTGCCTTCGGCTCTGGGAGTGTTCGACCATGTCCTTCATAGGACCGCATATTCCGGAGCACCTTCGCCTTACCCTCGCTGCTACTACAGAAAATGAGGTTGCAGAATCGGATGAGGACGACTATATGCCCGCGCTTCCCCCCGAACTCGCAGCTGCTCGTAAAGCCGCTGCGCCAGCATCAGAGCCCACCGCAGGACCCTCGACACGCCGTTCGCCGTCTCCACCAAGAAAAGTGGTCGGCCTCGCACCCCCGAGCGCGTGGCCGACATACGGTGTCGATGAAGACTCAGACTCGGACGCTGACGTCGGCCCACAACCCCTACCTGCACACGTCTCCGCAAAGGCGCGCGAGGAGAAATCCGGCGTCGAAGAATTTTTAGAACGCGAAGAGCGACGACGCAAGGCCATCGAAGAGGCCAAACAACCCAAGAAACTCGTCCGCGAAGAATGGATGCTCGTCCCACCGAAAGCAGGGGACCTCCTCGGTTGTGCGTGGTTCTGCCTTTCATCGCTCGCTTCTTTTTCTTATTGTAAAAATGATGATGGGTTTCGCGACACGCGCATCGACCTATTGTAGCGCTCGACCCGACTAAGCTGAAGCCGCGGCAGTTCGGGCGTAGTACCGCACCGGCAAGAGATTCGGATACGTCGCTTTGGACAGAGACGCCTGCTGAACGGCAACAACGCATTGCGGACGAGGTTTCGGGTCGGAAACGAAGAGCGGTGAACGCGGAGCCAGTAGAAGACAAGGAGGAAGAAAAGAAACGACGGAGAAGAGACGCCGGCATACGCAAGGGCGTGGAGGAGCACACGGTCAGTCTCGCTGCTTATCGTTCGTGCTCGGTTCACTCAGGCCACACGCGTAAACAGCGCAAAGCGCGCGGTCCGGCTCTTGTTGATGTACACATGGAACGCGAGGCCCAGCGGGAAAAAGACAAGGACGAGCCTCCACCTGCTATCTGGGAGCATTCACGAGACATGTCGCTTGGTGGACGTCTCATGGATGACAACCAGCGACAAAAGCTGTTGCGCGATGCCAAGGGCCTTGGAGACCGCTTTGGAACAGGGAAAAGTGGGGGTTTTCTGTAGACTGTCTCATTACTCTCGACACGTATTATTCTGCGATTGCCACCTGTCATGGTGTGTCTCAGTGTACACCCACAGTCTGACCAATTCCCAGGTGCGTTGGTGTCGAGTTGGGGCCGCGTGCAGAGTGCCGTCGTGCAATACGACCGACAGGACACCCTTCAAACCTTTCGAAGACCCGTACACCACGGAATGGCAGGACACGGTATAACAGGCTGGCGTGGCATGGTGCGTTTCACGTTCAAATGACTGAGATGGAAAGCCTTGGGCCTTTTTTTTGCTGGCCTACCGGCACCGGTAGCTTTCTACCGTCATCGATGCATACACCTCAAACGCGAGGAGAGGTTGTATTCCGACGGAGATCAGACATGGCGATGGAACACACGTCGACGGATGTGGATTCGGGCCGTCGCACGCTGTGGTACAGCAATCAAACGAGGGTGTGCACGCTCTGACAAACCTTCAGCAGCAGTCGTCAGGGGAGACAGGCAACCTTCTGACCCAGATGAGATTCAATGCACCAAGGTTGATCACGGATACGGTTAATGGCGACAGGTAGGTAAGCCGAAGCTACCGGGCGATAGCTAGGTATTTTATTCTTCGTTTTAGAAATAAGGAAAACTTGTCACTGAGATGCTGTTCGATTGCCAAATCGATATTACGAATAACTTAGGGCCAATATGATCGTCGGTGATAAATGTCAGTGAGCAGTCTCTGCCAGTGGGTTTTTCTGTCGAATATCGATACGGTTCAGAATCGGTTGAAGGGTGAAGGGTAAAGCAGAATGGAAAGCCCTCTTCAGACGTGATGACATTGGTGCCGACAGGGGGTGACTTGTACGATGCAAGACAGAACAACAACTGAGACTCGGCAGGCGTGCCTGGGGACACCGGCGACGAAAGCGCACAGGTGACGTTCTGCCCATGAGCCCACTCTGGCACCGAAGTGGGGTGTGTGTCTGACAATAGGGTTCATCTACGTTCGAGCCACTGGCTGGGTGGAGTCGGCTGTGATTCTCACATCAATAAAACTCTTGAAATATCATATTAATAATTATTGAATAGAAAACCCTACAATTTATAGGGAATTGAATTCTGGATACCGGAAACATGTTCATGGCTGAATGAGATGACATACACTATACCGTACACGCTCGTTCATGGAGTGCACCGACCTGAATGTGAGGTAGGAACGCCGTTCGGGAAGTAGGTTTCTGCGCGATATGCTCCTGGATCCGTGCCAGGCCGGGGGTTCTGCAAGTTGATGCATCAGGGCAATGGTTCCCGACTGCTGGAGAGTTTGTTCAAATGGATGTATACATCCGTTCCAAACCCGTCCATGGAGATGAGTCGCAGATCACCGCCGAAGTATCTCGCATACTATACACACCCGGGAAGAAGTGGGAGAGTTAGTGCGGGTGAGAACCAGGGGACGGAGATGGAGAGGAAACGAACCAATCGAGAGAGTGGGAGACCATACCCGAATCCTGCCATCGGCGCTTGGAAGTCGCTCGCGTGAAAGTCCTGGTCAATGCTCTGGCCCGCCATGGTCGTATACATATATGTCCAAATCAGCGGGATAGCGCTCCTCGGAATGCCACCGCCCTCGTCTGAGATCTTGATCGTGATGTCTTCGCGCCCTTCGACCACAATGACTTTGATAGGAGGATATCCACGGGGACTGCTGCTTTCCTTGGAAGATTCCTTGGCAACACGATCTTCGTAGTCAGCGCCGAATCTCTCCACCACAGCTCTCAATGAATTCTTCAGTAGCTCGAAAACGATGTGCGACAGATGTCCGGGAACGTATGAGAACGTCAGATCGGTAGGACAGATGAGTTGAACGGGTGGTCCGCGGAACATAGCGTAATGTTCTTCACAGACGAACCGAGCGTTCTCGATGGCTTCTTGAACGATATCGTGCACGTTCTGGGTGCGTCTGGGTGAGACGTGAAACAGGAGATAAGAACAAGCACGTACAGCCTGCGTACAGATAATGCCTACATAGTGCTTGTGTGGCTGTTGGGTATTCAATGCCACGTCTTCATACAAAATCAACGGCAGCCCCAAAGCACGGAGAAAGGGACCACCCACGTTGCCCAATCAAGAACCGTATGCCAATTCGTGACATATAGAACCTATCCAACCATGCCTGTACCTCATCTCCGCCCTGGCCGTACCCCGACAGCCCTAGTCCCATACCGGGTTTAATACCCTTTTCCCTCTGCCACTCCAAGACCCCCTGCGCGACGGTGGTTACCGTCGGATCATGTCTGTGTTTGATAGCTTCCAAAGTCTTGGTGAATCTGGCATTATAATCGCGGACCTCAGGTGGATAAACATGAGACGGTGTTTGTGCGTAGTAGCTGGAGGTGTGATAGGATGAAGAACAAGAATGCCATACAGGGGACATAGACCAACCTTCGTTCGGTAGGAACACGCAGTCTCATGCTTCCACTTCGGAGGCCACTGTCTCCGTACGCCCCCCCTGTCCTGTCCATGCGGATCCCGTCACCGTACGCTGCACCACTTGCAGCCCCGTTACCATCGAGGTAAGATGTGATCAAAGACGGATTGGGAACACACTCGAGGATGTGTGTATTCCTAGACTCGTTCTCTGGGCAGGCAAACAACGACTGACGAGCAGCAGGGGGCAGAGAGAGGGGCGGGAAATTGATCAATTCCTGAAATTTATTGTCTTAGTAACGGACTCATCCGCAAGATAATCAAACAAGAGCCTGAGCTAGAGAAACTTGCATGGTGGATTTATTTCTGAGTGTATCATTACAACCTACCTCGAAGCTCTGCGCGTACCAGTTCTTTACCTTTCGTATGGACGGCATGTCGCTCAAATTGTATGGAAGTTCATCCAGCTCTTTGACACGGTGAGCGAGACGGACTGGGAGTTCATCTGGAGGTGTGAATGGTCACACGACAGGGAGGATTGACGATAAGCTGGATGGCGGACTGCCTGAAGAGTCTTGATAACCCACCGGCTAAAAATTGGCTGGCCCTGAGAAGCGTCCCTTGACTAGGATGTTGCCCGAAGCGAACCATTTGTTGGAGAGAGACTGGTGCACAGAAATTCCGTCAGTACAAGCAAGAACGACATGGTTCAGAATGTGCGAAAGAAGTTTATATCGAGGCAGAGCAGCCCATCGACTCGAGGATAACTGTGGGCCGCGACATGGTCAGTGCAAGGATGCATTTCGCTCCAACCAGCGAGAAGTGACAGGAGCGGATCGAAAGCAAGGGTGTCCAGAAGAGAGGAAGAGTCGACTAACCTCCTGTCTGAGGAAAGGATGCGAAGTGATGTATTTTGCCCCACAATGCAGGTGAGATGCGAAATGCGGCACTCATGATGCGACTAGGATGGTGGTCTAGTTGTTGAAAGCTATACTAGAAAGGTTCGTAAACAGGGTCGTAACATGAGATCGAGTACATGAAAGACAATGTTCACTACTAAATAATCACGTGAGAGAGTACTATCCATCGATCCGTCATGACGGGCCTGGCAATCGTCTCCGGTCCAGCTCGCGCAGCTCTACACTCACTCGATCCAGACGAAATAACCTTCCTCCAGAACCTTCCAAAGGCCGAGCTGCACGCACATCTGCACGGGTCCATCCCACTCCGCACCCTACAGCGCCTTGCGGTCAACTTTAGTCCATCACCGGACATCGAGGCAGGAGTCGCAGCTACCATCGCGCGACTTCAGTCCGATGTCATTCTCACCGAAATCTCAGATTTCTTCCACCTCTTCCCTGCCATCTACGCCCTCATCGCCACGCCTCCCGCGCTGGCCGAAGCCACACGAGACGTTCTAGAAGCTTTCCTGATAGAACAACCTCCTCCTTCTGGGTTTTCTTTCCAGCCTGCACCTGATTGTAGCTATCTTGAACTCCGCTCAACCCCTCGAAAGACGTCCCATATGAGCAGAGAGCAATACCTCCGCACTATACTCCAAGAAATCCGCGCTTTCCCACGTCGTGCTACACTCATCATATCACTAGATCGTCGAATGTCTGAACCGGACGTCGAGGAATGCGTCGATCTTGCCATCAAGTTGCATCAGCAGGGAGAGCCTATCGTCGGGATTGATCTCTGCGGCAACCCTCTCGAGGGTACCGTGGATAACGTCGAGAAGCACTTTGAACGCGCGCGGGAGGTCGGGTTGCGTTTGACTGTCCACATCGCAGAGACGAAACCTAATGGGCACTCCATCGAGTCGTTCGTTCTCCTCTCCTGGCACCCCGACCGATTAGGACATGCGACCTACCTCGAAGAGCCCCAAAGAGAAATATTCTTGGCCGATATACCACCACCAGACACCGAAATCCCTCAGATACCCCCTCCAAACGGCCAAGTACCGCACCAGATACCCGATCATCATAGGATTTTTTATGCTCTATGGAGGAAGCATGTACTTTTACTTTCCCGGAGGTACCAGGAAGCGGGTTTTCACATCCATCCCAAAGATGATACCGAGGAACGCGCGGCACGTGAAGTTGTAAGAGAGATACAGGCTCTCAGGGAACTAGCAGGCAAGCAGTACAAGCCATGCATCGAGATATGTCTCAGCTCAAACTTATTGTAAGTCGGGGTTACTATCTGGTGACATCGGAGCTGGAGCCTCTCTCCCAGGAGCAAAACCGTCACAAGTTTAGAAGAACACCATATAAGACACTATCTCGTGAATAACCACCCGGTTGTGATTTGCGTACGTGTATTGTCTCGTATCTTTCACCGAAGCTCAAGACTTTTGCAGACGGACGATATTCTTCCCTTCAGGACAACCCTACTTGCAGAATATGCGCTTCTTCTGGCCAAGCCTCCGAATGGATTAGGCCTTAGCCGTAACGAAGTGCGGAAAATTGCAGAGATGGGCATGAATGCTCGTTTCATGACGGCATAAGAGTTGTAAATGTTTATGATTTAAGCGACGAAGCAGCACTGCAAACGAGTGGGAAACTCCTTATCCAAAGTTTTATTGGAAGATGACCCACTGGCAGTCGACGTCAAATCGAGGTAATATCTTTCAGATGTCACTTCCGCTCGTGACTTAGATGGCATAGCCGCTCACAACACCATGATCCATTGGCGCAAGACGCAGCACTCCATTGCAGTTGTGAAGCTACGCAGTCGAGCGGATGGCTTGAGAATTCTGGAGGCCACTAGCATATGGTTCAGTTGCGACTGCCAAACAGACCTGCCTGCTTCACAGTAAGATCAGAATACTGGGTGGCGCTGAATACGACCAAGTTGTCCTTGCCATTGGTTAACGCCCTATTCAAGTGCGGAAGAACGCCAGTGTGCCTTGTTTGTTTGAATTCAGCCGCCTTTGCGGGAGAAAACGATGCTCACATCAGGACAGAACCTGCTTCATCCACTTGCATCAAGGTCCTGTCTGTAATCGCCATACTGTCTGTCGCTCAATGAATATCGCAGATATAGAACAAATGGTAAGTAGAGTTAGTATCCGTTGAACAGTGGTGGTGTTAATCGTCGTCACAGTCGTCTCCAGTCAATTCTATTTCATTCCCGCACCACACTCTGCTGAGCCGTTCGGGACGGGTGGTGTTGGGTCCAGACTGGTCTCAGCAGAGATTCATATTTAGCTCTACTACGCGCTGTCACTCCGGAGCATGGCCTAACTTGTTCGGAAGTCCTCCGTACATCTCTCCCCAAGGACTCCGATGCAATACTGGACATCCTCCCACAAGACAACGGATTCGTTCACAGTCCTCGAGGCATATAACAGACATCGCGCGCTCATCATCCGTCCCGACGACGCCTGGCTTGCCATTTTGACACAATTTAGCTTCTTGTCGACGGTAATGTGGACGCACTTCGTAGCACCTTCGTGGCCTACCAAGAGAAGTGAGAGCTTGCTCTCACATCCAGTGCCAGTGGAAGTCGTTACGCCACGGACCCTACACATATGGTACATCAGATGACAGAACTGATGCAAGAACATATCCTCGATGCGTCGTTACGGGAATGGGTCATGCCACCACTACAACCGTGATCGATAGGACGATATTCGCGATCTTGATGATGGAAGAGTCCTTTGAGTTCAAAGTTGGTCTACTTTATGGGATACCAAAAGTTACGATCGAGGGAGAGAAGAGTGACTGGGAGGGGATTTTGCGCCGTCTGGAGGCTGAAGAGGTATGGAGTGCAGACAAGCACATGGCACCATCTCCTTTGACCTGTTATATCTTGTTTCGTCACTGCCTAGGACGATCCCGCTTCTTCGGAGAACAAAACTTTTGGAGCAAAGTCGCTCACCGGAGTGGAAATGGAAGCGGACCAAGGTGGCTTTCTGGGTGGATTACTGCACTCTGCGTATTCGACAAGGAGGGCAAGTGGAAGGGACACAAATTCGTTGAAAGTCACATCAAAGAAGCGGTTTTTCGTGACTCGGCGCAGAAGATTTTGCTTCAGCCCATATTCACATCTTCCGCGCGGGTGCGTATGCAGACATCAAGCTTGACGACAATGGAATACTTTTTGATACGATGTTTGTTGCAGGATTGGTTTGTTCACAGATTTGCTCTGCGGGAAACAAGGAGCTATTTTCAAATGATACACGATACACTGTACTTCCATTTCCTGCATGGTGGTACTTGATCAAAGAGGAACGTAGGACCTCTCGCAGGAGCACTCCATCCTCGTCACCCGCAAGAGGCGAGCAAGAACCGCCTTTCACTGGCAAGGGGTCTTGGCAGAATGCCACCTGCTCAACAGTCAATGTGACCCTTGCCGACTCCACCACTGCTAAAGTTGAGGCGTCGATGACAGATCATAATGGTGTTCTGACGATGATCGACGCCGGAAGAAATTGATACATCATCGTCAAACGCGGGTTGAACGATTCGGATGCCAACAGTATTTCACCCGCCTAGATCTTCATGTGTCCATAGACCAACAATTTCCTACAAGACTGAGTTTCCACCATGGAATATCAATGCATGCACTGGCACACCATTCATCATCGACAGAAAGCGCTACCTCTGTAGGTTGATTCGTTCCCTGTATTGTATAGGACAATAACTGACGTCCGTCAATGTAGATCGTACTCGTACTTGAGATGACATCGAACACCTACACGGACCGTTTTACAGCAAGGCTAGAAGCGACGTGATTGACGACAACAATTCAAGGAAAACCCTCGCATAGCCCGAGGTGTATTGGTGAGTGTTCTCAATCAACATTGGATACCTATCCCTACGTTGTGTCGTTATCAATCGATGGGTGCCGCGTTTGGTGCCTTTTTTCAAGTTGGTCGCACTAGGTTTCGTGATGAACCACTAGCAGATATTTACTTCTCGGCAATGAGTGTAACACCCCATTTGTCTACTTGATCATGCAACGTATGCATTACCATTGTGATACCACCACATCAACACAAGGCATCCCTTCAGACGCCTTGGACGTAAAGTTGTCCGTGGGAGTAGGGTTGACAGTTTTGCGTAGGACGATTGTCCAGATCAAGTTATGACTTGGGCGGGCACGAGCGTTTCAAGTCCTGTTCTACTGATAGGTCGTCCAACTCTTCTTCAACCAGATTCGTAGGTTGAGCAAATAGGAAACCTAAGCAGACGAAGCAGGGAATGATGAATGCAATCGTAGAGGTGCGTCTATGAGCGATGTTCTTCCCCAAACAAGTGTTCTGCAATGATTATCAGTCTTGGAACTCGTTGCCGTGCGGGTATAGTTGAAGAGGGTGAGGAGAACAAAACATGCTGAATAGCACGATGACGAATTTATAGGCTGGTGGCGCAGAGTAATCAAAGTCCGCATGCGAACGATCAGCAAGGTCGTGTACAGAGCAGTCCCCAGCACGCTCTGGATGCCAAAGGGGTTGTTTTTACTACAGTAGGCCTGTAGAAGGTGTGATGCATGATGCCCGCCGAGAATTGGTAATGGACGTAGTAAGAGATGGAACCCACGAGCATAAGGATGATGGACGGTACCTTACTTTTCAAATGCTTCACATTCGGTCTTGGTTTCGACTCGAAAGATTGGCTGACCTTTTTCAAGGTTCGACGCACCCAGCTTCTGCATACAAGGTCTTCGGGAAACTACGGACATGCATGCCAGTCACTAGAGAAAAATAGGTATAGCCAATAGGTGCATAGGATCTTATCCACAATATTTACATATGCTGGCCGTGTTGCAGGACTCACCAACATGATGCCAAGTTCTCACTTGAAGAAGAATGGTTGGCGTTGATGAACACGTCGAAGTAGCTCAACGAAGATTAGATCAAATTCTTGGTTACCGAAGTGGCACAGAACGGGTGATTAGTTCCGGATCACGAACCCACTGCCAGAGGTAGGTGTGACACGTACAGTTTAAAGCAGCATTTCGGGAAGCTAACTATGCCTAATTAACGTCAAGCCGAGGAAGTTACCCGGTTCATCCAATACAACTCTTCCTCAGATGCCACGTCCACCCGTAACTTCGAGGGTATGACCGGTCACGTACGATGCTAGTGGCGACGCAAGGCTGAAATTGCCCAACTCAGCGTGCGATTAAATAACGTCGATTTAAGATACTCACAAAAGCATCCCCGCCGCAGCTTCGTCTGCTGACGCTCCTCTGCGGAGCGGAATGTCCACGAATGCATTCACCTTCTCTGCCACACGGGCCGGTGCGGTCGGAATACCAAGCGCAACCTTTTTTCCTTCAATTTCGATTGTGGCCCCATCTTCCTTGGCCGCTGTGAGCCTGAGTGTGTTCGTTCAGTATAGTCGGAGGCAGCGTGTCAGAGGAAAAAGGTACCTCGTGTGAACGAGGCCGTATGCGACGGTGTTTGCGCGAACGCCAAAGGGGCCCCACTCTTTCGCGATTGTCTTGGTGAGTCCGACCACTGCAGACTTGGCGGCGGCATAATTGGCCTGGCCGACATTTCCGTGGAGACCAGAGGTCGAGGAGACGTTGATGATAGAACGATTTGCCGGCTTGTCACTCTGCTAAGCCAGTCACGTGTGCTCGTCGAATGACGAAGGCGACTTACCTTGACCCGGAAATACGGAGCCGCTGCTCTTATGAGTCGGAAGGGAGAACGCACGTGAATTTTCATGATAATGTCGAAAGTGTCGTCCGGCATGGTGTGAAGCATCTTGTCAAACGTGAAGCCGGCTATATAAAGATTGTAGTCGTCATAAGAATCTGTCCACATATATTGGATTGAATCTCGTCGTACCGTTGTTGACGATGTGATTTATTTGACCGAAAGCTCTGACGAAATAAGGCACCCCGCGAATGTATCATGACGAAGTATACTCACTTGACCGTAGCCTCCACAATCTTCTGGGGGAAATCGTCTGCACCGACGTCGCCTGCAACAACGATCGCTTCTCCGCCCGCAGTTTTGATTTCTTCCACGACTGCAGCAGCCTTATTCGCATCAATACTGGCATTGTACAGGTGAGCGACGATTCAACCATGGATTCTAACACGACCGGAGCTTACTCGCTAACGACGACTTTGGCACCCTCCTTGGCGAACAACAATGCTGCACTCCTGCCTATGCCCTACTCGACCGAAAGCAACGTCGGATGAGTCGCGCTCGACACCAACCGTGAGCCTAGGAGAAACACACACCTGTCCGGCTCCTGGGATTCGATTCGAGTGTCTATCAGGACACCCGTTCACCAACGGAAAGTGGAAAACGCACCTGTGATGATGGCGACTTCACCTGCCAAGAGGCCGCGACCGTATGCGTTACTAATGTGTCCTGAGACTTGTGCGAGACGGTTGGCCATCGGTAGAATGGTTGTGTAGATGATAGAGGGTGCTCCGTGGTACTGAACAAGTTGATATTCGGGCCGAGCTTGGGTCCCGGGAATCCCGTTGCCTTATGTGAATCAAATGAAAGATTAATGAAGCGATCTTAACAATTTCAAACCCAGACTAGGTTTTCAAACCCCTCTCGCCATGTTTGGACTGCCGAATGCTATTTGGTTTTGTTTGTTGATACGAAAACTACCCCTAGGGAAGACTTGCCCAAATATCATCCATCTTGTTCTGGTCCGAATCGCCGGATCTATTGGCGCTTGTGGCTCTATAGCTATCATCATCATGCCCTCTCCCCAGTGTATACAATGACTGCATTGCACTTGAAAAACAAGGTTACTACCGACGATAGTCGTATGTATGCACGAATTCTCGGTCATTTAATCCTCGACTGCGGAAGCCGAGATCATTAAAGCAATTCATTTCTGTACTCGAGACGAAAATAAATTGTTGGAGCTTGGAAAGTGCTTTCGATTATGGTTCATTCAACCGTGTAAGTTCTGCATCAGCTTCGTTGGATGAGAATAAATCTAGTTGCTAACCTCCCACTCAGTCAAGAAATCCAGAACTCCATCTGATCACCCCAGTCGTCCGTCATTCAACGTAATCAAGGAGGATTTGAAGCAACATATTAGAGAGGCACCAAAAGAAACAAAGGCCCAGGTTTGTGGCATATCATGATGTATTTTGGTGACATGCAAAATATGTTTCCTCTCACAGGCTCTTATTCGAGATGGCTACAGATGTGTAGTAACCAGAAAATATGATGTGATGGCACAAAAAAATGTGTATTTAACGCAGCCGTGAACTCTCCAGATAAGGTTTTTTGTGTGTTAATGTCTAACGCCGCTGGGATGCTAATTTTGCCCAGAAGGACTACGCTGTTTCAGTCTTAGCAGTTATGCAAACTTTCGGCTACGATTATGAAAGTATCAATGGCATGAAAGTACATTCACTTCATAATGTCATGACAATGGAAAAAGATGTGCACGATGCATTCAATCGCCTGGAAATGTGGTTTGAAAGCACGGTGGGTAATATGGTCAGAAATTATATGGGCCTTAACACTACCTCACCACCTAGGGGGTTGCGAATTGCTACCGTGTACAAGCTTCCCGTCTACTCTTCGACGAACCTTGCGAGGTGACCTTCACATCTCCGGATCCTGTTAAGTTCCCCTATCCTTCTGAGCAGCTCCTAGCTTTGCACGCTGCTTGTGTCAAGGTTTATCGTCTTTCTGGTGCTGGCGAATATATCGACAAGTTTGATCGCGACGCAGATGAATTAGACGTATTAGCAACCGATGGCAGTTCATTTACCGTCCTGGATCATGCTATCACGAAGTCATCATTACTACCTGTCAGTACTCACTGGGTTTGGGAGAGCAATGTTTTGGGAAATAGCCTAATTTCTGTGTGATTACAAACAGAATCATGTCGGAAGATTTCTTTCCTCTTGTAACTTGTAAGAATAATATTTACGATGGTGTGGCAATCATGCATGCTCATAGATCCTTAATATATTTCGCCATCACTTCCCGAAGATGTGCCTCGTCCGCCATCCGCGGGATAAAACGAGCCTCGAAGGGTTTTGGATGCGCGATGACGCCATCCACAAAGCCCTTGTCATCAATGGGAGAGTTCAGGTCTTGCGTGATTCGGAAGGACCACAGAAGAAGCGCAGCATTGATGAAGATGGATCGGTTGGCAATGTGTTGACCGGGGCAAATACTACCCAAGTAACACCGTTAGCTCGCAGTGTTGAGAACCGCCAACCGAAGCGGACTCACCGTCGACCAAACCCGAAACTGGGGAACTTGAGGTCATCGCGGACGCGCCTGTCACTATTCAGCCATCTCTGTGGATCAAACTTGTCGGGGTTTGGATAAACATTTGGATCGCGAGAAATAGCCCTATCCAGTCATAAGCAATTTCGTGGATGTTGCTTTTGAATACAGCACTCACCAGTGGTTTCCAAAAACGATGGCACCTTCAGGAATACAAAAGTCTTTCTACGGGAAATTAAGTACACCTAGTCTGAAACATCTACGTACGAACTCACGTAGGGAATGTCCGTTAATGCACGGTGAGCAAAACCTGTGTTCACGTCGAAGCCCGGGTTGATTGATGGTCTTAGATGGTCTTAAGCAACGTACCCAACGTTGTCACTGGCCTCCATCGGAGACACTCGAGCATGAACGCCTGAATCTGAGGGAGAGCGTCGTAATCATCGAAGGTAGGAGCTAAGCGAACTCAGCAGAGAGCCAACCCAACCCATGCAAGATCATACCCCTGTCACGTCCAATAACGTTGTCCAATTCATCCTGCACAACATCCTGAGCCTCGGGGTGGCAAGCAGCAGCCATGACGACGACCATAATAGCAACGGCAGTCTATTGCCCAAAGTGAGTTGAAACTACCAATGACCTCCCAAATACGTACAGTATCTGAACCAGCGCCGAAGAGGGAACCCGCAAGGTACGCCATTTCTTCGTATGAGAGCTTGTGCGTGTTTTGGTTTTCGAGGAGATACCTAGTAAAAGAAGGACCAACGTCGCCTTCGCTCTGCAAGCGAGTCAATAAACTGGTGGATATGGATACAACGTAGGCTAATTACCAGCTCTTTGGCTACACGTCCCAATTGATCATGGAAGAGCTTCGACTCCTCCTGGCGCCAAGTCTCAAGGTAGCTCGCATAGAATGGAACATACTTTAAAATCGGGTATCTCTCGACGAGCATGGCACCAGGGCGCATGAGCATCTGGAAGCGCTTCAACATCTTGTGGATCGTGATGATCTCGGGAGCATGTGTTGCGGTAGGGGCGGATTTGCCATAGGTGACACGCAGGATGACAGAAGCAGCATATCGATTGGCATGCGCTTGGTGATGTTTTGGGCCATTGAGGATGTCGAGGATGACATCTCGAGCTGCTTCCATTTGGATTGGTCCATATGATTCCACGGCCTTTGCTTGGAGGTGGGTGTGCGCAGCCCTGCATGGAGGTATCCCGATTACCTTTGAAAGTCTCTGAAGGGAAGGTGGATTCACCTGCGAAGCCTTCGAAACTGCTCACCGGCAGGGGCAAGAATCATCCGTAGTCCACGCGACAAGATCTCTCCTGCTGCAACTGCACGAGGACGGTCCGCCAACAGACCGCCCTCTTTTTCCATGATGTCAACAGATTCCTATGGAGGTCACAACAATCGGATTTCCACAAAACATCAATTCTTACCTGGTATCGTCCAATGATAATCATAACTTTTGGACCAATGTGCAGCGAGATAACGGGTCCATACTGATCGACCCAAGCGGCAAACTGCTGTGATTGACTTTACATGGACATGACTTAGACTAGGAGATATTGAATGACGAGTTGATCGTACTTGGATCTGGGGAGAGCATTCCCGAAAAGCCAGTGCCCAGGAGGACCAGGCGGTGGGGGAAGATGCGACTTGCTTTTCAACTTTGCACGGACGGCGCTGCCGGCAAGCACTAGGACAATGAAGGAAGCAAGGGCTTTGGCTTGGAAGGGCAGGTCAAGCATCAGTTCGGACATGAGAGGATGGTGCAGTGTGAAGGAAAGGGAAGAAAGAAAGCGGTAGGTCGTTCATGAGCAAAAGCTGGTTAAATGGCTGGCAAATGGATATTGGGAGGATCAAAGAGGGCTTTGGTTTTACCAGATGTGGCGGTCGAAACATCGCCGAAACCGACCGATTGACCGCGCCCCATCGGGTGAAATCGAGTAGAGGAGACAAGGTGGCCGGTCACTGCCAAGATGCGCAAGGCGTTCGTGTGCGCCAGAACGGATCCCGGGCAGGGTTAACTTGTAAGGTTGAAAGTCTAATGACTGATCGCCGTGAGAACATATGTCTTCAATGAAAAGTTGGCGCTCCTTCTTTTCACCGCTGCCGACCACTTTCCCTTCCTTTTCCTCTTTGTCTTTTTTTTTTTTCTTTCTTTCTTCTTCTTTTGATCCTGCGTGATGCAGCCCACCTCGGTTCGTCGTGTCCTCACACAGGTCGGGCACTTGCTCCAGGCTTTCTCAGCCAGACTACAACCAAAACGGTGAGCATACGGTCTGGTCCTCATCCGTGTTTCAAGTCCTCTCGAAACACTCATCGACCAAATCTCACAGGCACCACACCGCTCCCAACCTACCGGCGACGCATTACCACCACTCTCCCGCACACGACCTCCCTTACCTTCCGCCGGAGATCTGGTCCTCGATTCTCCGCGAAGCGACTCACCTGTCTCCAGATCCACTCGACATCTCTCTCGGCCTTTCATTCCTCGAAACTCCTTGTGCTGTCGATGACTATCACGCTACCATGCGCGTGAAATGCGACCTGGCTCTCGTCAACAAAGCTTGGAACAGATATCTCCAAGAGTATTTGTACGAGTTCGTCTGGATAAGCAAAGCAAGTCAGGCTAAAGCCCTGGCTTGGACTCTGCTCACCCAGTTCATCGATGGAAAACCATCCAGTGGTCGCTGGATTCGTCGACTACACATGGAGACCCCCGCGTTGAAACGTTGCGCAACCGATGATATCCGAACCATTCTTGATTACGCGCCGCATTTAGTCGTCTTTTCCGATCATCATGCCGTGCGGTGCACGCGTTACCACGAGTTCACTGATGTGCGATGCTCTCCAGAGCAGATGGTCTCCGCACTCGCCAGCCCCCACAGCAAACTACGGAAGTTGTCCCTCACAAACTACAGCGATGACCCGTTTCCATATCATATTTCCCGGACGCTCAAACAAACAGCGATGAACTTGGAGTTTCTCGAGCTTTCCTCGTCAAGTGTGCCCGCAATCTCTGGAAACAAACTCGTGAAGGCGCTTGCTGTTTCATTTCCAGTCTTACAATCGCTCAAACTCACGCTTGACAACACGACTTTCGCAGTTATCGCAAAGTGGGAAATGCCTAGATTGCGAAACGTGTCCGTTGTGTCTTCCGATTTTGGTTATGCTGGCCAAGGCTTTGCCCTCTTCTTTGCGGCCCACGGGAAAAAAATTCACCAGCTAGAGCTCGGTCACTCCTCTTCGCTCGTCGCTGAGCACCATCTATCCCTACAGCCCCGTCCTGTCCAGGAAATTCCCCTTGCAGAATGGTGCCCGAACTTGAAAGAGTTCATCTGTTCTGCCGACGCAGAGTGGAACTGGCGAAACCCCGATTGGATTGCACCCCATGTCTTGCTTCCTGCTCATCCCCGTCTACAATTCATTGGTATTCGCGATATGGACAAACGTCTCATCGATGACGCTGCATCGTTTCCTGCGGACATTGAAGACGATGCCCCATTCTTCCCGCTTACGGAGCAAATTTCTTCTCTCCTGTTCACCGACGCGTTCCCTTCTCTGCGATACATACGCGATCTTAGCCACGCTTCGCACTCGATGCGTTCTTGCATCCGCCCGCAGAAGCGGATCTTAAAATTCTGGTCCAAGATCCTCGCACGCTGTGGAGAGCGACGAGTTTGGCTGGAAGACTTTCGGGGTGTCAACATCACTTTGCGAGATCTCAAACGCGCAGGACTCGCGGAAATATAAAATGTCGTTTTCCCCTTTGCCGCGGCCCGGCGGCCCGCTGGCATGGCCTTTCTGCCATTGGTTTCAAGGACTCGTTCGTTTCGAATTCATTTATGCATACCACTTTCTATTTTTCTCATCCTCAGTGTATATTGTCCACTCCCATCCCACTGTAGCGTCGTATGCATCTCATCTCGTTCCCTTCTTTTTTTGTCGTTTGAGTACCATCTGCGCTCCATTCCAACTTGGAGCCGTCCTCTCCTTTATCTATACCAGGCGTTTTGACATTTTTGGTTGCACGCATCAGTTGCAGTTTGCATGGTCTTTTCGTGTTGATCGTCCACCTTGGCTTTATTTCGTCCTTGTTGGCTTATAGTTGGAAGGGCATCGTATCTCCTCCATGACGGAGCTGGACGTTTCAACGCTATCGCACGGCATAGCACTTTTTTTAGTGTATACGTTGGTACCCCGCTGCAACACATCCGGGCTAGTAAATATCATATCGATCACTCCTTTTGCTTGATAAGCACTTGATTCGTTTCGTCCACCATGGTTCGTCTTTGCTAGGACATCCGACACAGACATCGCGCTGACCACCCATCCACCAGGACGCTGACATTGAACACCTCGTTCTTTCAGGCAAGCTCTTTGGCACAGATACAGGATCTTCTCCCGAGCGCACCCCTTCGCCATCTCTCTCGTTCGCCTCCTCCGGCGTCTATGACGATGACGGCGAGAAGCACGCACCGGACGGCACAAAACCCGACGCCGTTCACGAGTCGATCGGCATGGCGCCTGGCCGGACAGGCGTCAAAGGCGTCATCCGGGACCAGCAAGAAGCGCACTCGATCCAGGCCGCCAAGCGCGAGCGGGAGATCGAGGCACTGAGGAAGCGCATGGAGCGGGGAAATCTGGGCGGGAAAACCTTTTTGGAGGAGGAGCGTGAGAAGCAGGTGCTCCAGGGGGAGGACGAGGACGAGCTAGGAAGGCGTTTGCGAAGGGACATGCTTGGTCGTCCCAAGGAGGGTCCGTTTGGACATTTGAGGGAGGTGGGCAGGGCGGGGTTCGTCGCTGCGGTCGAGCGCGAGGAGCGTGGGGTCTGGGTGGTCATCCATCTCTACGAATCAGTAAGTCGGGTTTAGCTTGCGCTGTCGTTTGGAGGTTAATTGGAGTTGGTGTAAAAGTCGTTGGATAGGTGTTATGCGCTGGACGATACGCTGTCCAAGCTTGCGCGTTTGTATCCTGAAACTAAATTTCTTAGGGCGCGCGCTGCTGCTCTCGGGTTCGCCTCGAAAGGATCATCGAAGAAACAATATGCATCATATTCGCAACAACGAAGCATGCCGGGTAGATTCGGCGACCACGATGAAGACGATCCTTATGGCGACGGCGAAGCAGAGGAAAGGACACCATACTATGATGATGATGAATATGAGGAAGAAGACGTGGACACGGACATGTTACCGACGGTGCTCGTATACCGTGACGGCGAACTCGTACATAACTGGGTACGGGTCGACTGGGAAGCTGGGGAAGCTGGCGTCGAAGAGCTTCTTTCGAAGTGAGTCGCAGGACTTGCATATTTGCTTCATCTCATCACTACTCGTTAGGCGACACATCATCTCCGAAGCGTTCACTTCTGGGAATGGCAACTGCGGTCTGCCATCGGACGAGGAGGATCTGGTTTGGAGCGATGAAGAGGCGTGCTCGTAGCCACCAGCATGGTCCTGGATTGTCGGGTGGGACGACCTTGCCCTCCGAATCCCATATATCATAGTTACGGGGTTGTTCAGGTAAATAATGAATATTGTTGTTCCTAATGTCATGGATATCGCTTGAATGTCGATGTAGACGGGTCCCGACGTCATGGTCTACTAATTAGTACACACAATATATTGATCGAGCTGATTAGCCACTTCGCTTTCCAGCTCTTCACACTGCGGTACGACCAAGAAACAAGGAGTTTCCGTAACTAGAAAGCAAGGCATGGGCGCCAATTTCACTTCCCATGTTGTTCGACGGTGAATTCGCGATAATCGATTAACAAACACCCTTGTCCCCTTAGCATACGACGACGTGATGGGGCCGATCAGATCTTGCCAGTGTGCTTCGCCGGGTAGAGCGTATGTGTCCTCTGCGCGTTAGGCATGTCAGATTGGCACCTCGGAGACGGGCAAAACGCATTCGATTATACGAATCTCACTTCTCGGTTGTCGACAATACGCGGAACCGGTGGTAGTGGTGGCAAACACTATGAGCGTCGAGGTTTCATACCTTGGAAACGAGTGCTTGCATCGCTTGATAAACGAAGAGAGACGTGAAGTGCAGTTGCCATCCGAAAAGTACTCTGGTAAATGACAAGAAAGATTAAACGAATGAGTAGATAGCCATGACGATGGTGCACGTAGGGCGACGACGCTCTCCATTCCCAAACAGATCAGGCAGTCAGACATTCACCGTTGTGCTGGACTCGGTAGCGTTCTGGAACGTCGCCATTTCCATGGCCGTTCCCGATCTCCGCTGTGATGGTCACCATTCGATCAACCAATCAAATCGGACCGTGAAACTATCATGAGGACCCACCTGATGTGAAGAAAACAGGCCTGTATCTCTACGATGTTTGCCCTTGGATACCTGCGAAGTTGAACCTGTACCAAAAAACATCGTATCGTCCGTCGCCAGATCACTCTGCAAAAATGTTCTTGCGTTCAAGTTGGCAAGAATGGTGTTACAGTAGACTGAGCCGAGTGGGATCGAAAACATGGTGTAGAGCGCTCCCATCGGGAAAGCATGCAGCTATTGCGGCTCGGTCAGGAAATATCACAAACAATGTGAACAGCGACAAACGACGCGCACCAAAACTATGGTTAAGAGAGCGAACGAGGCCGTCCAGATACCTGTATTCACTGCAAGCATAACGAGGCGGTGCAAAACGTGTGCCGTACTTGCAGACCAAAATGCATGATCAGATGCCATCACCCATTACAACCAACGACCGAGCGTGCTTACCTTGCATTGTCGATGGCAATCCACTCGCGGATGAGTAAGAACGTCAAGCAAATGGCGATTAGGACGTCTGCTCCAGCAGCAACAGAGAGTATGACGGTAGCTATGATCTGTGCGGCAGATATTGAGGCCTTCGCTTGGACGTGTACTTAAGCACATCTCTACCTCACACGAGCCAGTATTGAGAACGTTGTTGGGAACAACATGTATGCTAGCGAAAGGGGAAAGCATTTGAGCAAAATTGTGGTCAGGAAGTGGAAGCAAGCGGACCCCATCGCACCGCTATACGCCGCTTTTGCGATATACACTGGGATTGTGAACATATCAGCACTTAGAGATATAAACACGACATAACTTACGAGTACCACACACTGAGAATGATATTGAAACCCCTGTCATTTTTAGACCTACGAAGTTTATTAAAGCTTACCAAGCTCGATAAGTGCGAGGATGACCTAGGTCCCAAGGATGAATCGTGACTGTAACTGCTAAAGTGCATACTTCGTACGTATATAATCGGCGGAGTGATATTCTCCCCACTAACTGAATGACTGTGATTAAATAGGGAAAAAGGCTGGGGGGGCAAAACATACAAATGTAGATCCGATAAACAAAGAAGCCTTGTGTTATTACCGCAAGTAGAGTCTTGAGAGCATCACCACTCGTTCTGGCCACAAAAAACAAACACGTACCGTCGGGAGGTACTGGAACTATAGCAAGTCAGTGGGATCTGCCGAGGATGTTTGAGCCGGATCACGACTTACCAGAAGTTCACTAGCGAGGACATCAACATGTGAGAAATGGGTTCTGAACGCAATGACTCACATATTCACAGTATTAAATGACGATGGGTTCACCAGGCCAGCCAAAGTATACCGATAAACTATATGGAGTATGATATGAGCAAGACGTCGTCCGAGTATTATTATCGACAAACGAACTTCCAGAAAGAGTCAGAGCTTCATGGATTGTATCGAGTATCCTGTGGCGAAGTGTGAGCCTGAGGTACGTCGCGAGCCGAAGCAAGATGGGCTGACAATAGAATTGCTACCTGGGCGGAACTTGCGATTTATCGATCTTAGACGTTTGCGAATTGACTCGGACTTACAAGAATTTTTATTCGCGGGAGGTCGTTCGGGTAGCTAGAATGAAAACATGAGCATGAAAGTACACGATCGGCGTGGGTCTCGGACTGACTAGACATAATAGAAGAATCTATCCGCCCATTGAAGTATGTAGTCAGATGCCAAATCACGGCAATACGTGACTGATACTCACGTTTGCATGATTGTGACGCCGTAAAATCCGGTCGACAAGATGGCAGCAAAGAACAATGGACCATATGTTGACCCATATGATGGGATAACGTCGGTCGACATAATCTGGCATGCAACGAATCAGTGCGGGCTTTTATTATTCGAAAAATTTCCTTTGGGCCCACCCGTCCTGTCAATCAAAATCCGGGACCATATGAGGGAGCCAACTTGAAACCTCAACCTTTTAGGAATTGACTAGAAGCTCGGTTAGCACACTCAAATTGCATGCTCCTTCCCAGCAGAAAATGTGCAAAAAAAAAACCCAGTATTTCGCCTCTAACAAGGATACTTACACTCAGAACATGCGTTTCTACCTCCTACGCATTTTTACCGGTGTGTTCAAGACGGAGAGACATCCCGAATTTCGAACCCCTTTGCGATAGTAGCAATAAAGTTATGTGTCATGCTTTTGTAGATGAACATTAGAGCACGAGGTAACCATCAAGTAATTCCCTAATCTGGAGTGGCCGCTTTGCACGTCAAGACTCGTTGTACTGGTTACAGTAGTTCGAAGTTGCCCATACGCGTGGTCCGACCCTCCGCCTGCGTTCCAACTCGGCACCCTGATACTAGTACTTATGGTCTCGAAGGATCTCAATCCACATCAGACACGTCGAGAAGCATTGGCTACCCGCTGCCTTGTCCACAATAGACTCGGTCAATCTAGATCCTCCAGTTCCAAAACAATGAAGCAGATCCAATGTCGATCGTTCAAGACAGAGAAACAATAAACTACCGTGAGTACTAAGAGGAAGAAAATAATACACACAATACACGACGAAAAAAAATCGCCATCCCGCAAGTGCGACATGCCTCATCAATCCTCATCGCTCGGATTCGTGAGATACTCGTCGTCATCGCTCAACACCTGCTTCCGGCCCGTACTTCGCGCTCGTCCTCGTTGCGGATGTTCGTCATCATCCATCGGCGTCAGCGCAGAGTCGTACGATCCAGACGTCGAAGGGGCGGGTTGGGTCGCGAGTGGCGCGGCACCAGGAAGATCGGTGCCCGCCGTGACCCTGGCGAGCGTGGCGTTCAAGACTTTCTCCATCTCCTCGGCATCAATGTAGACCCACGACCCTTCCCGGTTGTACGTCCGGGCATTATCGAACATGAGTTGCCAGTCTTCCCTGTATTGTGTAACGCTCTTGTAATATCCACCAGTGACGCGTTTGCGGATGGTAGACAGCGCGATGGGTTGCGTGATGAGTTGGTAATAGTCAGGATAGTCCTGGTCAAGTCATGAATACGGAGCATGAGTGCTGAGCTCAACTGAAAGGAGAAACCACATGTACCCTTCTATCTGGAAGTTCACGGAACAGTTCACATCGCTTTCGCCCGTCGGTGTCCTCGCAAGCGAGAACCGCTTTGTGAATCTCGTTAAAGGCTTTTTTCATCCTCTCTTTCATGACAGGAGGAATATCCGGGGCCTTTGTCTTGCGCCGTTTCTAGTGCCAGCAGCGTAAGTATCAACGCACATAAGAGCGCACAAGTGACCACATGCCGAGTCCCTATCTTCCTCGTCCTCTTCATTGACCGACGGCGTCACGGACATCGACTTCATCCCACGTTTCCGCTTGCCAGCAACAGCTGGGGGTTCATAGTCGGCCATCTTCGCCTTGCCCTTCCGTGCTTTCCTGCCACGAGCGTCCGTCTCACTAGCAGGCGTACTTCTGCCAGGCGTCTCGCTCTCTTTCAGTATCTTGTTCGTCACCCGCCGTTCCTTCTTCCCTCTCGCCTTATCCGCCAACTCTTGCAGGTCCTCGCCTTCCTCGACAGCCATCGCCCATTGTTCATCACTCAGGCCATCATTGTAATTCACCACGTTTCTCCGTCGTTGGCCCCGACCTTCCACGACCTCGTCAATCTCCTTGACTTCAAAGGGCTCGTCGGTCTGGTAGCATTCGGGAAGCTCATCGAGCTGCATGAGTGGTAGAGGGCGTCTACCGCGATTTCCAGCAGCGCGCCAATGTTCGATTGCTTCCCGTTCCCGAGCAATATCCATTTGGCGGAAAATGACAGTTTCGTCGTCGTTACGAGCAAGCATCTCATTCAATTCTTCGTCGTTCATGTCACCTGCTTCTTCGTTTTCTTCCTCTTGATCTGCTTCAAGGATGGATCGCTGGCGAGGAAAAAAAATCCGATGTAGGGACAATTAAGTATGAGTATGAGTAGGATACTTACTAAAAACTCTTCTTGCTCTTCCACGGTCGACTTATTATCAAAGCGACCGGCTTGGATGACCTTGTCGTCGATATCAAGCTTATACCGTGCACGGGCATACATGGCCTCTTCCACGCTCTTTTCGGTGATGAAACGCAGGATGCGAACAGCCTTTGTCTGACCGATGCGGTGGGCACGATCTTGAGCTTGCAAGTCAGCATGAGGGTTCCTAGAATAGATGGTTTATTAGTCCACGGGCTCAGTGAAAACACCCTACTGAGACTCACCAGTCAGAGTCGAAGCTACAATCAAAGAGGTGAATCAGTATGGTAGATTGCAACTGGAAACAAGCTACACACATGACGACCGTGTCGGCAGTCTGCAAATTCAATCCCAGCCCACCCGCGCGCGTGGACAAGATGAACACCTTGTACTCCGAGTCCTTCGCGTTGAACATCGCCACATGCCCAGCACGCTCGTCTGTCTTCGTACCACCGTCAAGCCGGAGATATTTCCAACCCTGCATTTTGAGGAAGTCTTCCATGATATCCATAACCTTGGTCATTTGAAAGAAAATGAGCACCTGTGAATGGACACATCATCAATGGATGTACTAAGCCAGGCTTTTAAAAAAATTTACTCTGTGGCCTGTGGCAAAAAACTTGGGGAGGATGCGGGAAAGCAGTTCAAGCTTTCCGGAGGAACGGACGAGTTTGTCGTCGATGATGCCACTTGGGTTGACCTTGTCCTCGACGCTCTCGAACAAGAAGGGATGCTGGCATATCTTTCGGAGTTGCATAAGTTCATTGCTCAAACCTTTGACACCCCCAGATTTCCTGACATTGCCAGCTAGGTGAGTATAACACACTCGACTCAATTTTCGAAAACATGTACCCTTTCGAGTCTTTGCCATCAGCGATCATCTTGTACTTCTTCATCTGCCTGTACAGCTGCGATTGCAAAGCACTCATTCGTACTTTGATGACCTTCTCGACCTTGTCGGGCAACTCGCTCTCGACATCCTTCTTCAACCTTCTCAACAGGAACGGACGAAGGACCTTGTGCAGGCGACGAATGATAAGGAGTGCCTCTTCTTCGTTCAGCTCGATCTTGTCCCCGGTACCAGAGCTGGCAAATGGCGTGTTGAACCATTCATCGAACGACTTGACCGAGTTGAAGATCTTCGGAAGAACGAAGTTGAGCAGGGACCACAGCTCAGGGAGGTTGTTTTGAAGAGGGGTACCGGTAAGAATGAGACGGAAGCGGGAGTGATAATACTGGCTAAGAGTCTGAGCTAGTTTACTTTGCGTGTTCTTCATACGGTGACCCTCGTCTAGGTCAAGTGTTACCAACGAATATGGCCCAACAATTATCAAAGTACGCTCACCGATGATCATGTGCACCCATTTGATCTTGCAGAGAATCGGACGGTCCTTGATGATATACTCGTAGGTCGTCAACAGGACTTGGAACTGACCCATCCGTAACTCTGTTTGTAGGTTCCGGCGTTGAGTGGGATTTCCCTTGTAGGAGATCAATTTCACGGAGGGAGCCCACTTGGCAAATTCACCGGCCCAGTTGGTCATGGTACTGAGCGGAACGATGACGAGATAAGGTCCGCGTTGCTTCTTCCCTTCGATGAGGAACGTGACTAGAGAGATGGTCTGGATCGTCTTTCCGAGACCCTAAGGTGGGAGGTGAGCACGTATCTAAGCGTCAGAGGAAACAAAAGACTTGCCATTTCGTCTGCCAGAATCCCATTGAGCTTGTTGTTGTACAAGCTCACCATCCACTGCAACCCCTTGAGTTGATAATCCTTAAGCGTACCGCCGATAAGGAGGGAAGGTTGTTTGGTGATCTTTTCGGAAATCCGGTGGGCGACAGCGTAGTAATCCACCCTGGCCCTATCTTCCCCTGCTTCCTCCAGTACCTGTGCACCGAACGTAGCCTCGTTCGTCGGGCCGTCTTCTGTTTCAAAGTCAATAACGCCGTGTTCGTTCTGTTGTGCCCTGACAGCCTGCGCGAGGGAATCAAGATACGTATCCGTTTGACGAATTAGATGTGTGATGCGAGTATCCTTGGCAGTATCAATAAGTTTCATATACGCCTCTTCATCGTCAGCTTTGAGCGCCTTCAAACGTTCCTTGGAAATACGTTCGATACGTTTCTGCTCCTCCTTTTCAGTGTATATGTGGAAGTTGATGACAGCCCTTCCGAGACGCGTGACACGATCTTGAGCTTGACGGCACGTTGAGATGACTTCCCTACCATGAGTGCAGATAACACCAAGTTGCTCGACATGCTTGTGTTTTGCTCGCCTCTCACGGTCGACGCGTTGTCGACGCTCTGCTTGCTCTGTCATGCGTGCATCGCGAAGGGTGGGCTTCCGCACACGGCGGAAGTCGGCGCGATTAAGTGGTAGGAGGGTGCCTTGAATGAGACGCTCGGCAACGAGGGCGCGCATGGAGCGCTGTTTCTCGAGAACGCGTAGAGACTTGAGCTCAATCATGGCGCGGAGCTTTCCATGTGCATTAGGCGCAGGATGTCTAGGAACGAGGCCAGTCTGATCTTCGCTGGCACCATTGGGACCGTCGGAGAGCTGTTTGTCGGTCGGTATTCCAAGGATGTCGTCCGCAAGACTATCGAAGCCGCCATCACCGATCATCGCGTCCATACCCTCGAGTTCACGGATGCGCTGTGCAATGCGAGCTTCAATGAAGCGATCCCTTTCATTGATGATCTGGTGGACATCGAGACCCGGTGGCATCAACGAGGGAATGAGGAGTCGTTGTAGACGGGTTGCGAACATGGTTGGATCGACATCGGCAGGGCGGGTGAGATGAGTGAAAGGGAGGCGGAAGGCATTATATGGGTAGACGCCCGATTTTGTGTCGTCTTCGAGGAAGAGACCCTTTGGCAAGTCAGAGGGAGAAATGTTGAGGAGGGGTGCCTGGGGTGCCTCTTCTTCCTGCACTGGCTGTTCAGTGGTGGGACCTTGGCTGGAAGGAACAGGCGCGGCGGGGGGGAAGGTAGGAGGAACGACGCCCTTTTGTATCTTTACGGCAGCATCGACGATCCTGGTATTGACGTCTGTGGGTGCCAGGGCTTTGTCGAGATCGGCTGCGACGGAATTGTGTGGTTTCATGGACTGTTGGAGCTGCTCTGGAACGGGAGCGCCGCGGGAGATAAGCTTGAATACCATTATTTGAGCGCGGAGAGCATTTATTTGATCGGGTGTGAAGGAGACGGGCGTCGAGGGGGGAAGGGGTGCGACGGGCACTACACCGGTTGTGACGGAGGGAGGGGCATTTTGGGGTGCCGAGGTGGGCACGGGTGGCGCGGCGGGGTCGGAGGTGGGATGTGGGACATGGCCGTTCGAAAAGGGTGGCTGTGTGCCGTCTTTGGGGGATGAGGAAAGGGAGAAGATGAAGAGAGGGGGGACGCACTGAGCTGGTGATGTTGATGGTGCTGTTGCTGTGCGTGTTGCTGTTGGCTCTGGAATGCAGCGAGGTAAGTGAGGAGATTGCGCAACTCCTGGGAAGTCTCTGGCGTATGACCGGCCTGTTTGAGGTCTCGTACACGCTATTGGGAGTGAGTGGTGGTAAACGCGGTATATGGAGACAACGCACGAGGAGGATGAGCTGTAGCTTGTCCTTTGGGGACTGACGGACTTGGTTGAGGTGGTGGTGGTGTTGGGGAAGGAGTGGTTGTTGTTGGTGTTGGTGTTGGTGGTGTTGGTGTTGTTGACTGAATTGGAGGGGCATCTGTTGTCCTGCCATCTTTCCCTCCCTCTTCGTCGTTTCGTTCGAGTGTGAAAAACCAAAACAATAACTCCAGATGGCGTGAGAATAATTTGCACATGTTAAAATCACGTGACAGTCATGTGACCTACTTCCGACCCCACCATCCCCCGAGTAGACTGCCCAGTCCTCCCTTCGCGGGCACTGCTGGCTCAGGCGTCTCCCGTCGTCCAGCCTCCTCCAGCCTCGACTTGCCAGACGGCGCGGAAACTACCTCCCGCTCTTCCTTGCCTGTCGCCAGCGGTGTCTTGCCTGCACGCTCCATCAGCCGCTCCATGTCCAGTTGCACGTAGTTGAGCCCAATGTCAAAGAACAACGG
>JBBPOF010000134.1:0-41959 GCA_038091315.1 Porphyrellus cyaneotinctus | reverse complement strand
CATCGATCCGGAGAATTTCGTGGACGACGGCGTCGAGGTAAGGAAGACCGTCGGATCGGAACCGTTGCGCGAGGGTTTCGTTTCTTAGCTTTGGTCTGGACGTCGGGATCGCGCGAGAGTTCGACGAGGGTCCACTGCACACAGGGGGTGAGCAGTGGCACAAGTACGACGTAAAATAGAATTACCATCACGCTAACTGGTGTAGATGTCAGATATGCGCTTTCCTGGACACAGAACCCACGGGATGTAGTCTCGTAGCCTGTAAGAAGTAAAACTTTCATCTGTAATGGACGTTTTGAGAAATTTCTGACGTAAATATGCATTCTAAATCACCTGTGCTATCACCTCTTCCTTTGACAACTTGACTCGGCCTTTTCCCTTCGACTGTTTTGGGCATTGTGAACGACGCCTGATCGTTGCCAAAATAAAGACATACCCAGTAGTCCAATGATTGACTTTTCCTCCTCTTTCCACCAACGACACCCATCTCCATTTCCTTTCTTGTTCGCGCAAGTAGGGTATTTGATATCTCCTCTCTCGTGTCCTTCAGCAAGGCGTTGCGCACCGTGGGCATCCACTCAAGGAATGGGAACGTAGATTTCAACATGGACGTCGCAGGGGATGAAGTGAACTGTTCAAAAATCACGACGACCGGACCTCCGTTTCCAGTGAGCATACCAAAGTCGTGTGAGCAACCTCCGAGACCAATGGTGTCAAGACTGTCGAGAGGTGTAAAACGAGGGAAAAATAGCGGGGCTCCACTGAGATTTACGAGATGTAGTTCATCCTGAACGAATGACTATTAAAGCCGGCCGTTGACCATGTGACAGATAGTTCATACCTGAAACTCACCAAGATTGTACGTCAATGATCGCACTGTCTCCAAGATTAGGTTGAATGTCATTCCAGGCTCCTTGCGCCTAGCGGGAATTAAGAGTAAATGTGAGGAACACGAATATGTTAAACGCGTATCCATCGTAGAAAATCGGCGTCAGTACACGAATCGCGGCATTGCTAAGAGCTGGAGCCAATCCCCTGCGTTGTCTGATGCGGTCTGTCATACACGTGTCGGCGTGGCAGAGTTACATGAAAACATCATCATGTCCCATCCACCCAAAATATGCCTCGTCAGAGCGATTAGCACATAATTAAATCTTGCAGACGGTCATGTGACTCTATACCTACTCCTCCTTCTGAGTTTCTTTGCCATAGGACCGTAAACACACGTCCAGGGGTACTTGGAGTGGAAATGAGTGATCACTTTTGTGTCGTAAAAGACGATCTTGCGCTCGCCAGGTCTTCAACCTCCAAGATGAGCTTTCCAAAGCCATATACGAGGCTCGGATTCGACTCCGGCATCGGGTTCAACTACCAGGAAACACGAAACCAAAGTTTGCTGGTCATGTTGGACGTTACAGCACATGGTTCAGAAGTTTGCGTGTTCGGAATGTTTGAGAGCCGTCTTGGGCTGCGAGAAGCTGTGCAGAACTAAAAGAAGTGTGATATGGATCTCTGAGGCTCTTCGGGACCATCCTGGTCACCAGAAATAATTTTGAATTGAGTATGGCCAACTTGCCAGTCTGGGTGATGCTAGACTGGTCAGCATTCTGGATGCTAAGATAATTTAGTTGATGAAGAAACAAACTCGCACCTAAGGCCGGTCAATTAACCTTTGATGGACCGCAGCATTGGACCTGAGGATTCAAACAGTCAGTGTGGGACGTTCTCAGAGGGTAGTCAAGAGATGATTTAGGAGTAAACTAGCAACAAAACAAAGGGCAGGTTTCAGCAGGAGGTTCCCACCACACTGGTACTATAATACCACAGCCAACTTGAATCTGGGGCGCGCGTGTCTGTCGTTTTCGCCTAGTGCCGCCGCTTCTTCTTTCATCCACTCCGTCCACGATGTCCACAGACGCAAATCCGACATCACCACACAGTCCTCCCTTTGCAGACACCGTCGTCAGACCCTTCACATCACAGGGAAACACTTTCACCAGCTCACTTCAACCTCGGTCGTACTCCCCACCACGCGTCTCCAACGACCGTCCCTCGTCAGAACGTGATTCACCCGTCGATCCTCCTCATGCCACCCTCGGTCCGTACACTTCCGCAAGCGCACGCACCTCGTACACCAGAGTCGACGTCGATTCCCTACCTACACCGGTGTACCCTCCACTTCCACCCCTCCCCACTGCGTTTGCGATACAGGACGTCACTGCTATCGTCGATGTCTCTGCACCTCCCGCTATGACGACGTCTTCTTTGACGCCGGCACCAGACGCACCCACAAACGGTACACCACTCCTCGTCGCTGAACCTCTCATTCCCCAAACACCTCAAGTATCACTGACATTCCTCCTCGTTTCCGGTCAACGGAAAACCCAATCCTTCGACCCGGAAACGACGGTTGGACGGGTCAAGGAGCTCGTATGGAACGCATGGCCAACACGTGATGCAGGTTCGTCGTTATTTCCGTCATGCATGCGTGGTGATCGGCCGTTTGGACTGATGGCCCGTTTTGATCCCGCTTCGCTCCACTCCCTTTCCTGTTCCTTTCGTCCTTGACTGGCCTAGATTGGCAAGACGAACGCCCTCCCGCGCCATTTTATCTCCGAATACTCTATCTGGGAAAGATATTGCAGGACGACGAGACGCTACTGCGTGCGTGTTTGGTCCCTTTTTCTTCCTTCCATTCTTCCTTTCCGGCCTTTTCCCTGGCCTCCATTTCCGATCGCGGGCGTCTTGGTTCCGAGAACGCCATGCGGCCAATGATGACGGCAACGTTAATGTCGAGGATCCCTAGCAGGGCTTTACTCGTAACGTATGCTGATCGACGTTGGACAGGCATTGGATTCCCGACTTCGCTCTCCTCCATGTCTAACATCTCCCCGACGATCGTCCACCTCTCCATTCGCCCCTATGCACTTCCCTCAGATGACCCTGCACTGAGCAAAAAGAAACGTTTGAGCGTCGCCATCACGAGACGACTTTCGTCCGCAGGTGTCGCGGTGGGGGTTGCGGTCAGCGGTGGGGGTAGGGACACTGAGCGCGAGACGGAAGCCGATGCGAGACGCACGGGCTGTTGCACAGGCTGCACGATTTGTTGACGGTAAGACCAAACAGTCTTGGCAATACACGCATATAGGGACGCCACTGGCGTATGGTGTTGGATGCACACGGATGGATCATGCAACTATGCGGACACGATCGCTTGACGACTGTTACTTTTTTTTTTTCTTTCGATCTTGGTGTTCTCTACAACTTTGCGCATCGCGTCGTGATGTCGCTCTCGGTCGCTGTTTTCGCTCTCGCTCTCCCAGTGTACATTTATTGGATGGGTACATACATTCGCACCTTGTATATTTTGTCCATGCTGCATAGACGTCCACGGACGTCGTCCTTTGGGCTCATGCACCCCATTTTCACCAAGCCAGACCTTTATATAATTACCGTTCTGATCAGACGAGCTGACATTCGATGTACACTGGCGCGAGTGGGCACCATACGACCCGAAAGGCTAAACTCCTGCCATGGGGCTGCCGACCCCCGCCGCCCCGAAGTTTTGATACGGCTCTGGACCCCGTTTGACTGACGTTAAATATTAGTGTGTACTTAACAGCTTGTTACTTGGCGGCGGCGGCGGACTACATTGACAGGACGAACGCAGACCAATCTATCACAAATACAGGCCCCACACAACACGAGAAACAAAGGCTCACCTCATGGATTATACTAGCAAGTTCCCTCACTTGATATGCGCCCCGGGAGAAGCCTACAAGCATCTCATCACCTGCCAGATCTGATAGCAAGCTTGGCAAATATATTTGGTCCCCCTTGCGATAGGTTTCTGCTAACCAACCATATGCGTCCTTGGCATTTTTCTCCACGTTCGTGCGACAATTACTATCAGTGGCGAAATGGATATTTATACACGACAAACCGTCCGAGCGCCTTCTCAAAAGCACCGTTGATCGTATTTCCCGTCCGTCTCAGCCGAGCCAGATGGTTGTCCCTCAAATAATATTTACGTTGCTCGATTTCGTTTCCATCCACCTGAAGTTGCAAGGAAAGCTTTCGAACATTTGATTTCTGTCCGCGCGCCCGTCAGCTTGTCCCAAGAAGTAACATGACGCGACATTACCACTGGAGTAAACTTGTGTGACGTGCCATCCGTTAGAACCACCAAGTTCTTTGGATTCACTGATGTGCTTTCGCAGGTAGCGCATCTATACGGTGGGTGTGGAGGTGGTTCCCGAAACTCAAATTTAATTTCAGCGAGATCCCTCAGGCAGTCCTCAGCACCAGAGCAGATTTCGAAGTACTTGACTCGCGCCATCGTCTGCGGGAAGGCTGTCACTGGGAACCTGCGTACCCTGCCTGCCAGATGACATCCGCTTGTCGTCGTGGACCTGATTCTGAAGGCCAGTCCGTTAGCTGAAACAAGAGCTCGCAGACGTTCGATTTATACCTCGTCGATGCTACGTTGGGCTGCGGAGCGCGGCAAGATTGTGGGATCTTCAACAACCGCACTGATTTTGGACTCAATGAGACTCGCACCATTGTCTATGGGAAGACTTTCCCTTGGAACCTGCGCAGTCCACTCGCTAGGTAGCACCATCGTCGTCGTGGACCTGCTCCTCTCTCATTCGTGGCAATATCTGGATGCCGAACTTCAGTCTGTTAGCCACACAGCTGTTTGGTATATGGCTCCCACCTCATTCTGATCGATGTTAAGGACAACGGCACCATGTTGTAAGATTGCGGAGTCTTCAGCACCCGAACAGATTTCGAAGCTAATTGGATTCGCACCAGTCTATACCCTGGTAATCATGTACCTGTACCTCTCTCATTCGCGGTAATATCTCGGCGTGCGGTTTCTGGAAGACAAATTTTAGCCCATTAGCCAAAACAAACAATCTATGGCGAGCCCATCCGAGCTGGTTTCGGGTTCGATCGCAAACCCATCATCGTCCACGGGAAGACTCGCACTGGAAACTTGCGCACTCTGTTAGCGTCAGCAAATCGAGACCTCCAATTTAAAACGACCTACTTAGCCCCTGTCTGTATAACGGATGCTCCTGAGGTCCGATGTCCTTCCTGAACCGTACAGCCCATTGTCGGCCATCGCTGAAGGTAAGAAGGGTATCAGGACACGCACCAAACCGGCATACAGCTGGTCAGCCATATGAAGTCGGAACCCGACGCGCTCTAGAAATACCCCCCCGTATCGACACAATGCCATCGAATGAAAAGCCCCTCATCCCCAACCACATACAACATATTAGATGCCCCTTGGCCATCCATGTCATGAATGACTGCAAATTGATGTCTGGTGGCTTGCTGATTTCCTTCGACCTCTACGATATCTGTAGGGCGTTGTTTTGCGTCGAACATTGGTCGTTACAGTAAGATCCAGTGGAGACCAAGCGACAGAAGCGTCCGGAACCGCATGGGGACATGAGATGGGCTCAGACCAGAGCGGCCTAGACACGCGCGGCATCGAAGTCGTTCATCCGATCCTACCTTGAAGTGGGTGAGACCAACGAGGTGGATGGTAGAGACCGGAGGTTGATACTTTAGACAAAGAAGAGGAGGTAACATGGCCTCGTAGTGTGGTACGACGTGCGTTGAATGTTCCTCAAGGTCAAGATGGCTAGCGCTTATACCATCACCATAAGATTTATAATCGACACCCATCCGCCCAACTCGAGCGTATGCTGCCGTGTGGCCAGTGTTGCCCAACATCAGCTCGACCGTGCCACCCAGACTCGAAACTTGAAAGACGTCACGTATGTTGAAAGAAAATTCGCCGTCGGGGAGATTGGTGCTGTCTTCACCGGTGTGGATCTGTGGTTCAACGTCCAGAAAGGACCACCTTCTGTAGCAGAGATTGCGGGGAAACCAGCGCAGGTGTCAAGAGTGTGATCCGTGCCTGCGCCACTGTAACTGACGCCGCGCGTCAATAGATTTGGGTCCTGCATGACACAGCTTTTGCTTTCTTACTACTTGAGTGTTCTTGCACTCATTTTCCAAACATACTTAGACAGATAGACAGATGATCAGTAGTACACACTAATTTATGTATGTAACAGGAGCCGTAGCCAAATCATAGATCAAGGCGAGGTGGCACGTAAGCAATTCGAGCTTACATGTAAACTTGGAAAATAGGAATGACCCAGGTGCCTAGTGACGTTCAATCCTCATATGTAACCATTGCTGGAACTCTGAGACGGGAATTGGACGATATGGAAAGGAAAATTCAAATAGGCTTACCGCTGTTCCTTGTCCTAGAAACAAAACAAGTGATTCAATCAATGGACAACAAAGATCACGAGGCCACAGCTTACCCCCTTCTTCCAGTATAGCTCTGCCCGCAGTTCCGTCAACCCGAAGAATACAATCACATCATAATCTAGGTGGTAACAGTCTTCACCAGATGACTTCTCCGGATCCAGTTCCTTGACAGGCTCGCTCAAGTCCGCGCAGATGGTACAAAATTTAGAGAAAGACGCTGCAATCCTCACATATCAGTACGAGAGCACGGGGGAAAGAATGGAAGAGACTCACATGGATCTTGATCCACCCATTGAGGGTTCGATAGAGTGCCGCCATAGCGCACAAGGCGTACAACTTGAGTACCAAAGTTTGCCGTTTTGCTTTCAGCAAGCGAAAACCGGAACCGAAATTCCATATCCTCGCGGACATGAACACCCTTTCAATAAGATCGACATGGTTAGCATCCAGCACCAACTCAATGGAGAGGGACAACCTTGCGAAGTGTCGGCTTGAAGTACCCTGGAACGTAGTGCTTGCCTGTCGGATCCTTTTCCCATTGTTGCTTCCTACGAACGTGTTCTGCATCCTCTTCCTTGGCGGGTATCGAACAGACCACACCATATGTGGCAGGTGCAACACGCGCCGAGACACGGTGATTGCCACGATCGATATGAGACAACACCGCCCCATTAGCGACTGTCTTGTTGCTGATAAGAAATACGTCAGTTAAATTTGTGAGTATGCCATGTCATGCACAGACATAGGATGATCTGGACGATGACAGTCGATGTTTCTGTCCCTGAAATACGACTGGAGTCGAAACCAGAGCCAATCATTTGTTGCGAAGCCTCCAACAACGAATACCATCTAAGAATGAGAATGCAGATAAATGAGACGAACGATTCCATGAGGGAGAACCCAACTGTTATTGGCATCGTAATGGATTTTTGCTGCTGCTCGAATGCATTGGTGATGGCATCGATGGACTCGGTGAACAGGGCGGTAGCTTCGTCCCTAGAGAACACGAAGATCAAGGGATCAGCGGTGACGCATGAGCCGAACAAGATCCTACCCGGTCAGCTTCAACTTCCCAAATGTAATGTTATACTTTGAATTGTTGTAGCGACGACCAGAAACTCTGATGTATGCAGGTTCCTGATCGTTCTTGATGACGAGTTTTGTTGTCTCGTCAAACTCGCGCGTAATCGCCGCCAAGTCTTCGGGGGCGAAGCGCTCCCAGTTTCGGAGCTTTCCTGAATTTAAAATTGTTTAGTTTCGTCAGCAACAAAGCATCGGAATGAACAAGACACCAACTTTCCAAGAGAGCCTTAGCCCGGCGGGTAACAAAGACTGAGCCCTGCAGACGACCTAAAACGGGATAAAGGTGAACACGGATGAATGCGGCTCCTCGCAACAGCCACATACATTCAGCTGGAGCAATCTCTTCGCAGGAGATCGGGTAAAAATTCGTCGCGAACATGCTTAGGTCAATTGTCCCACCGCCTGCATCGATGATTGCGACTCCTCGAGGAGTGGTTTGATTCACTATATAAGCGTTGAGAAGGTCTGCGACACAAGAGTGAAGGCTTGCTTTTCCCTCTGTCAACATCTGGATACGGGAGCGCCCTTGGGGTGTAACCAGGCCAGCAAGCTCAATTGCACGATGGTATAGCTGTTGTTGTCCGACTTCCCAACCGTTGGGATAAGCGAAAACGTAATCGGCAGAGTCCATGGTTGACCGTGTCAGTCCGGGATGACGCGTCTGGATATATTCTTCCGCACACTGCGACAAATATTTGATGAAGTCAGCGAGAACGTCGATTGGGAGTTTTCCGGGCGGGAGTAGAGGTAAATCATCCCGGTTGATAGAGGAGGCCATGTGCTTCGGACGGAGATGAAGCTTCCACCTGGATTTCATGGATGAGTATGAATTCAAATGGCGTTGTGTATAGCTCACCATTCTGCCTTTACCCACCCTTCCGTCAGCGCGATCTCGGTGACACTTTCAGAGAGTGCCTCATAGCCAGCCGCTGTGACCTTGCTATCCTTATCGTAGTACAAGATAGATGGAACTTTGGCACCACGGTCATGGGTTACCCCAGGAAATCTGAGCCCAGTCAAGCCAGTCCAGTCCAAAGCAACAGCAACGCAAGACTTGCCTCGTCACCCCAAGAACCTCGGGAACTTCACCATTTTCAAGGATACAGTACGAGATGCCGCTAAAGGTGGTTCCAATGTCGAAAGCGACAACAAGTTTAGAGGCTCCAGTGTACGGTCTGAGGAATGGCATGGCGGTTTGTTGTAGAGATGGAAATAGATCGTTTATGGGGCGGGTGAGGTCGTATTCTGTGATTATGTACTAGTTCATTGCTTCTACTGTCGGTGTGACACCGACAACCCCATGGTGGGGATCTGATACGGATCTTCTATGGAGTCAGTTCTCTGCCCACACAGTGACCAGTCGACCCACTTTATTCGCTCGCGTAAAACCCGAAGTAATGAAACGAAACTGGATGTGCACATGCCACGGAAAGCCCTTGATAGAAAATCTCATGGTCAACGCATGTTCTTCCATCAAACATGCGAGGTACGTGGCTAGTTCTGGTCATCAGACCTGCCATTCGGCGAGTGTCAGGAGCCTTTGAAAGCGCTGTTAGAATCAGTCACATGGGTGCAGTAGCCTGAGAGAACGAAAGGGGAGAGAGTGGATGAGAAGAGGCAAGGCGGTGCTACCTGGTGATCAGGCTCCATGTTCGTTGAACATATGTACATCGATCAGGTATCGTTGCCATGGAAGATGGACTCGCCAAACCTTGAGCTTGAAATTCTGCCTGGGCCCGCTACTGTAAAGAGCACTCATGTTCAAACTTCACCGAACTTCCATGATCCATCACACGTCGTTACGAAAGTTTCCCTCGTCACCTTTCATCGAGTCGCCACGTTTATTCCTGCAGTGCGAGTCACGGACAACTTCCGCATTTTTTTCTCAATTTACATATTTCTGCAAAACGTGTCGTGATTACTTTACTATAAACGTTGGGAAGGGCCACTGCGCAAGGACCCTAACTCACTCCGCCATGTCCAAACTCCATCTGTGGGAAGCCCCGTGATCAACCAAGTAATTGATTTTGCTTCTGTCTGTTTTCTGCAGCACTAAAGTCGTGTGGCACAAATCATCAATCCACGATGGCAGTTAGCCCATCAGCAAAACGGCCCAAATTAACTCAATTTAACCGCATTAGCCGTGGTATCGATGATACTACACTTGGTCGTTGCCGGCGCAAGTTGAAAAGGGTCACACCGTACCGTACTTGAATAACGACCAATCAGTATGTAAGTGATCCATCAGTTATAGACAGTGCCTTCGAGTTCCCCATGAATGATAATGATAACCCTCGACTGTACAGCTTCTGACATATCGGGCTGAGGGACCAGCAAGGGGTCGATCGATCACAATCTCCCTCGACTTCTCCATGCACATGATGAATGTGTCGCGCATGTTTGTCGCGAGGTTCTGTGCAGCGTAAGTTCCTCGAAAGTTCTACTGAAAGGGGAAATAACAAATTGTGGGCAAGAGCCTCAGTTTTACAGCATCAAACTCACCAACCAGTATTACAAATCACAAAGACTAGCCGAACCAAAAAGCGCTCAACCAACTTCGTTGCGATTTGTGGATCCCCCAACCTGTCAACCTGGACCCACTGGACCCACTACATTAACCATACCCATGTCACATTTTGGGACGGTTCTCCCTTCCCGTTCCGCTAAAATAGTACTAGAATGTCCATGCAGAACTACCCTGACCGGCGCTCTGGCGGGTCGGTGGATCACTCGCCATCCAGTGCTGTCCGCAATGCTATTTTGTACGTGTGGACCACGTGTACACAACTTGGGCCTCATGCCGTAGGGCTCTCAAGCTGGGAACTGCTCTGTGAAATATAACGAACATTGCCGCGTTCTGGGCAGTTCTCACATCTTCCCCCACTCGCAGACGAAATGGAAAGACAAAGGACACTTGCTATGTTCGACAGCTTGGTTGCAGCTGGGGACGAGGGGCTTTCATTCGATGGGATTGTGTCAATACCGGAGATAGGCCTGGAACATGCTGGACACCGACCGCATCTGCCCGTCCTGCGCATTGGCGCTCGGGTTCGTGTTTTGATACTACTCTTGCCTGTATCGATCACTGACAGTGGGTCGTACGCTTCAGGAGCTATATCAGGCAACAAGAGCATCTGTGTCGCATGCTAGAGCTATGTGAATCAATTCTCATTGAAGGTCTTGTTCGATGGATGTGCTGACCCGGCAACACCTAGGCTATCCCCCTGGGCTTCGTCATTTTCGCTGGTATATACATCGTAAGGAGGGGTTAACTGATGCTAACGAAAGTGGGTTCCAGTCTCATGTCTTACCACACATGGGCGGGGAGCAACTCTCCTATGACGATCGGACGTCGCCCAGGATGTCGGGTAGCGAGCAGTCGTTGGAGACTCCCATTGCAACTGGTCCAGGTCCAGTCGAGGAGGTGGGTTCACCTCCATGGGATCCTTGTGCGACTAACGAGCTCCCAGGAACTGCATAAGAGATTGCCACGCATGAGAGACGAGTACGTTCACGACGAGGATATGATATTGCCCAGTGAGCAGGATTCGCGAGTTCCTCATGAGAGCCTTTCCGTCAACGATGGTGCGAGTTCTGTTGACCCCGAAATAAGCTAGGGTGCTGAGCTTTCGATAGTCTTGCGCTCTCTCATAGACAAGGACGAGGTGGGTTGGATCCACCCCCGGTTGAATGTTTACAGCTGACGGACTTGAACTTGGTTTTTAGAGATTGCCACGAATGAAAGAGGAGCACGTCCAGGGTGAGGGGAAGACGTCGCACAGCAAGCAGAGTGCGCAGGTTCCTAATGAAAGTCTTCCCGCAAACAAGGGTGCGAGCCCTGCCGACTCCGAAATCAGCACGAGTGCTGAGGTTTTTACAGTATTACGCTCCATCATAGACAAGGACGAGGTGGGTTGGGTCCACCCTGATTAAACATTCGCAGTTGACGGACTTGAATTCATCTTTCAGAGATTGCCACGAATGAAAGAGGAGCCCGTCCAGGGTGACAGGCAGGCCCCCGACGAGCAGAGTGCGCAGGTTCCCCAAGAGGGTCTACCCACAAGCAATGGTAAGTGTCCAATCGACGTTGGAATCAGCTCCGGTGCTGAGGATCCCACAGTCCCGCACACCGACATCAACCAGGACGAGGTGCGTCCGCCACAGATCAAACGTCTACGGATCTTGCCACAGCTAATGGACTGGAAATTGACTTTCAGAAACTGCGTGCCCATCCCTCCTCCGACATCGACACGGGGGATTCACACGGCCCACCTCCACTATATAGATGTACCACCTGCCAAAGCTCATCGGAGAATCCAAGGAACCTGGTGGTCCTAATTGATGGCACGTCAAACAAGTTTGGTCCACAGGTAATGCTGTGCCATATTGCTCCTCGATACAAGTTGATGGGTGTGTGTGAGCAGAAATCAAATGTTCGAAAACTTTCCCTCCAGATTAAAATGGATGGAAAGAAGATCGAGCAACGTAAACATTATTTAAAGGGGGTTGGGGCATACGAGGACAGTCATCTGTCTCTGCTCAGACGGACGGGAAACACGATCTTCAGCGTTTTTGAGATGGCGCTCGGATGGTTTGTCGTGTATAAAAATCCATTTCGCCATTAACTGGGGTAATCGTCATAGGAACGTGGATAAAAACGTCAAGGACGCGTATGGCTGGTTAGTAGAGAGCTATCGAAAGGGGGATCAGATATATTTGTTCGGTGCGTCCAAGCTCGTTGCCGGATCCTGCAGCTGATGAGATAGTTGTAGGCTTCTCCCGAGGTGCATATCAAGTGCGGGAACTTGCTAGTATGATCCACGAGGTGAACATTCGTCTCCTTTTCCACGTTGATTGACTTACGTATGTGACAGATTGGTCTCGTAAGGGAGAGACAAGAAATCGAAAGGTCGGCACCATTCCTGTTATTATGTGCAAAACGCCCACGGGTATCTGTATTAGGGCTCATCGCATATACCTGTCCATCGATCATTCTCAACGAAGCACGTCAGATACGGTGAGGAGTTTCAAAAAAGAATTCTGTTGGCCAGGCGTGAGGATTCATTTCGTGGGCGTCTGGTGTGCCATTTCTGTCCGTGCCACTCTTTGGGCACAAACTAACTTTCATCAGGGATACGGTGTCTTCTGTGGGACTCATCAAGAGAGATGTCCACGTAACTGCCTCCGCGTCGGTAACAAACGCATGTCATTTTCGACATGCACTTGCTCTGGATGAATGTCGAGTCAAGTTCATGCCGGAGTACTTTGCGGAGGTGAATGCTTATCGTGGCGATATACAAACTTCTAGACCTGGAGAGGGTGACGTCAAAGAAGTCTGGTTTGCGGGTTGCCATTCTGACGTGTATGTCTCGTATTGAATCCCGCGGAGGATGGATCTGATGATCATATCAGTGGTGGGGCTAATCAGCAACATAATCAAATGGGCGGGACTGGGGACCTGGAATCTCACTCCTTGCACGCTGGCAACGTACCGCTTCTGTGGATGAGACACGAAGCCGCTGCCAACGGTTTAGTTTTTGAGCCAGAAATGTTTGCCTGGGGTCCGCATGACGTCGACCTCGGCCGAGAAGATTCGCTGACATGGCTGTGGAAGCTTCTTGAGATTCTGCCTATTCGTCACCAAGTCTCATTCAGTGGTACTGGGAAACATAGGTGGAGGTAATTGCGTCCTTGTATATTCGAGTTCGCTGTTCATGGTTTGCAGGTTGCATTTGTCTCGTCCCCGTTCAATCATTCCCGGTCAACACATTCATCCCTCTGTTTTGTTCGGCAGTTTGTATACACCCCGTGCTACACTCGGGGATGGAATTGATATCCCGATTGTGAAAGGGGATGCTGGTGGACTGTGGGCACCAGACCGCCAGGACGATGAAACGGTGATGCGGCTATTAACACCGTTACTAAACGAACGAGAAGCGACATTGAGATCGCTTGAGAAGGTGTTGTTCCTTCTTGTTTCCAGTAAGTTCCCCATCCGTCGACTCATTGATGACATACATCTGACGCGTTAAATTTATCAAGGGCTAGACAACTGTCAGCTTCCAAAGATACCCAGACCCACATGGTCCGAGGAATCCATCGTTGGGCAGTCTGGTTTCACGATCTTCGCCCTCGCCGTCATATATGACATCACTTGTAGGCCACTGGTCGTTATTTTCCTTGGGGAGTATACTGATCCTGAACATGACCATAGCCAAATTTTCGCTTTCCGAGACACTGCAACAGGACGCACGCGAGTCACTCTGCGACATATTGTCTTCCCCCAACCAGCAACATTTCCCCGTAACTGTCTATATCCTACGGTTCCTGACAAAGCACGACACTCTCCGAAAACATTTTATTGCTCATGCTGAAGTGATCAGGGCTCTTGTGCTTGCACTCGAATGTACTGCTAAGAGCCGCAATGGGACCCTGTTCCCGTTGATCATGGACAATCTAGGTTACCTCATCACTGACAGTGCGTATGATCATTGTCATATAATATAGATGCTCATCCTTTGCAGATGACCAGCAAGCTGAAGTTATTAATCAGCTCACTACTACGAGAATCTGGCTGACATTGGATGTGATAGGTAATGCTGGATGCTAGCGCACGTACTTCACTGATTTACATCTTCTTAGCACCTAGCCACCTGATGGCTTTTCTGAGAATGGTTACGCGCCTTGCTCAATACAAGCGAGGTGAGCGCTCTTCTGACTCCCTGTCTTGCCTTTGATCGAACCATTCATCAGGTCACTGTGAACACCTGAGGGTTAAAATCATCGAGGTGGCCATAGACAGGAAGGGTCCCATTGGTATCGCAGCTGTAGAGGCTTTGGTTGCATTGGACACGCCAAGTGAGTCGCAGCTTTACTAGTACGCAGCTGCTCTGTCGCCTAATGACTGTCGCGAAAGTTCCCCGCTATGTCCACTTTTCTAATATCCTGGGGTACCTTGGTGACTGTCTCCCACGGCTAGACATTGAGATTGGTAGCAGCTCGTCGACCAACGACAGTGGTGACTTTAAGTTGCCCTCCCTACTCCGAGTCAATGGTGAGCATTGTACGTTACACACGTTACCTGTGACTGACTTTGCGTCAGGATCAGCGGTCCTTAACGAGGAAATTATGGAGGGGGTCGTTCAGGCTGTCAAGTCACGCGGAACCCAAGAACGCACTCAAGCCACCTTGACGCTATTGAAGCTATGCAATTGTATGTTCTCATGCAGTTTCATTTACGTGGTTGATCAAGGGCGACCTAGACCTGCTCGTTCGGGAATATTGCTTGAAGTACCAGAACCGGATCTTCGACATTTTCTTGAGCCAGTTGGAGCGAAAGGAAAGCTCGCTGCTGGCAGCGTACGCGTTAAGGACGTGTTTAATGCACGGTAAGTTAGCCTGATCATTTATATGTAAATCTGTTTGATTGAGAGTTTAACTAGACATGTGGACGCCCGATGTTTTCGACCGTGCTGCGCAACCTATCGTCTCCATGTTTACCAAAGGCTGGTTTGACGATACAGTAGGTCGAGTCGAAGGATTCACGATCTTTCGTGAACTCATGACATTTGGTAATGTTTGAATGAATTCCCGCCCAATCAGCCTTGTATTGATAGTGTAATTACCCAGGTGATCAAACTTTAAGGAAGAAGGTCATGGACAATGAGATAGTGTGTACCTTAATGAAGCAGCTCCAGGCTGGTGGAAGTCACGAGGTTCGCATGAGTTTGATATGTCTCGACATCCTTGGTATGTCTAGTAGGCTACACATCCATGTTCGTGACTCACTCGTTTGCAGAGGAGGAGGGTCAGGTAGATCTGAACTCCTATGTGGACATGAGTTTAAGCAACTTGAAGAGCAATGACAGGACGATCCAAGAGAAAGGTGTTAGGGTTCTTTCTGCACTAGCTCAGACAAGTAAGAGTGTCGTCAGTCACCCGACGTGTTGCCACTGACGAATTTGTTAGAGGCTGGTGAGCGGGCAATAATGATACACATTCGCAAGATAATCGGAATGCTACCCTCATCTTCGGCCCGCGTTGCTTCAGACCGCCAAAAGCTCGAGGCCATCCATGCCACTCTGCATAACTTGTTTAGGAATGGTCAGTCTTGAGAAGCCTCGCCTCGTCACATAATGACTTTTCTGCCTTTTTTTAGAGAGGCTGCGCGATGAGATCACGAGCACCCGGGAGTATGACGACTTTGCAGCCTTCTTAGCAGCCCAGCGCGCGTCACGTGCATCGCTCTTAGTGAAGAACCCACCCAGCATTGTTCGTAGATACTAAGATGGTCGGTCGTATATTTAGGTTTCTATCCCAGCAATCGTGCTCAGTTCGCTTTACACCGCGAGTTGGTACCGAGGTACGCCAGCTACGACATCACACGCAAATGCCATGAGCCACATCGACACCGAACCGCCCAATAAACGCGGGCGCACAAATCTATTCTCAGGCCGTGAGTAATACGTCGGCGACCGTGCGTCAGGGGCGCTCACCCCCAGCTTGACGAGCGCCTCACTGATATGCTCCGATATCACTTGGAGATCGTGTTCGCCGTTTGCAATAAAGTACAGGCCGTCGCGTCCGTGTCCTGCACCGCGTCGTACAACACAATGTACAAGTTACCGACTGTCGATGGGTCAATAACAGGCAAGCGAGTGGCGTCAACCGGCAACATCGGGAAAGGTGCCTGTTGGGCCACTTCCCGAACCGATCATGCCTGCACGTTTCCGCGTGATGCTCGCGCTGACGAGCATGGGTATCTGGACCGAACGTGTGTTTGCCGACCGGTGGCGAAACCGTAAATCGTAGAAGGCAACACGATCTGGGTGCGTACATACCCTGTATGTATGGGTCATTTGCATTTGGACGTGCGCAACGCACCTTGCTTGTCAGCGGCGAGAACGAGGCGGTCGACGACGTTGCGATGGAGTTGTGTATCGGGGAGCGTTTTGAGTTGTTCGGCGTTCACGTCGTTGTTGTCGTACGAGTATCCTGGAGTCACGCAACCGTAAGTAAAGGATTCCATCGACTTATTTTTCCGTTACGTAAGACAACAAACCGCGTAGTTCACACGAATTTGTGCTCCCCAGTGGTAACCTGGACACCTATCCCCAAATTGCTACAACTACGAGAGTCCCCAGGAACAACAAAGGAGGTTGAGCACCCTGCAACACAAACGCTACGCCCAAAAGGTCGTGTACACTCAAGCCTCGGCAACCCCGATGAGTCGTGACAACGCAATCGCTTCATAGAGTACAATGATGGTACTTCGACAAGTTAGCAAGTACAGTGGACTTTCTCATAACGTATAAAATCTCATAACGTATTGAGTAAATTTCCTACACTTTCGTCGCGAACCCTAATGTTTTGGTAGTAATCTCATAACATCTACTACTATACGTTATGAGAAAGTTTACTGTACGCGAACCCTCCCATTTCGGCCGACGATGATTTTTTGATAAGAGTGTCCTCTTCTCAGCTGACAGATCGGCAGCGTCAACCACGAGTCAACGCTATTACATACTTCACAATAAGGCAAGCAGACACTGCAATGGTCCAAAGTTTGACGCACTGCATTCCGTATAGCCACCCTGTACACCAATTATCGACTACGGTCACAATCCACGGTGCACGCCCCCTCCGAACTGCCGTGTTGATACCCGCCCGCCGACATGTCGTCCAACTCGACCTGGGTCCCTAATGAAGCGCCTCAGATCCTCGTCTCCGAGAGGACCTGGCTTCAAGGTGCCATCGTTGGCGCTGTCGCTTATGGGATTACCGTCTCACTATACTTCTTGTCCTTGTATCACCTCGTGCGCGAAGAAAATCGCGTGGACCTCAGGAAACGGATACCCCTACTGATTTACATCACGATCATAATCCTTCTCAGCAGTCTCATCATGTGCGGGAATGCCGCAGTCACTCAGATGGCGTTCATCGACGATCGTAATTATCCAGGCGGCCCAAACGCGTACCAGGACGATCAACTCTCCATTCCTGTGGACCAAGCAGTCAACGCAGCTTATGTTCTGTCCAACTGGTTGTCGGATGTGTTGCTGGTCAGTAATCATCAGATCAGATTGTCTATTTGATCACTCACCATAACGTCAGGTGTGGCGTTTCAAAGTCATCTATGGGTGCTGCCGGGTTCCGATATGGATCGTGATGTTCTTTCCTTGCCTCATGCTTGCGGGGTCTGTGGGTAAGCATATTTGTTCCGTTCGAGAATGCTTGACGGAAAAACGCAGCACTGGGGACACTGTTGATCATTCAAATTGCGACCGCGGATCGCCATAGTCCAGGTTACATCTACTTCACTCTCCCATATTCTAGCCTATCTCTCGCATTGAACATCATACTCACAATTGCCATGGTCCTCCGTTTGCTCACCTTCAGATATCGCATCGTTTCCGTGCTGGGATCAACATACGGGAAACATTACATATCGATCGCTACAATGATCATCGAATCTGCAGCACTCTACTCTGCCGTGTCGATAGCTTTCCTCGTTCTATTAGGGATCGGAAATCCAGTCTCACAAGTGTTCCTCCAGTCCTTGGGACACTTCCAGGTCAGCCTCGTTTGAATAATTGGCTGTCTAGTTCTCACCTCCAATTCCAATTCCAGACGATCTCCACGCTGTTGATAATATTCCGTGTTGCGCAGGGCAGAGGTTGGACGGAGGATACTGTAGCCCATGTCAGGACAGCTCTGAGGGGTGACCTTTCAGAGATAAAGTTTGCCCCACCTCTCGCTTCCCTCACGTCGGCAAGTTCTGAGGAAACGACGAACGATTCGAGTGTGGAGCTCCAAGAGCGATCACATTCCCTCAACAGCGCTCCCGTATGAGGAGTGCAGTGTAGCAGGGGGCATGTCAGCATGTAACTTTTGAAACCCACCGTTTCGCGCGTAGCAGACACCCTTTCATATTTATCGATTATGGGACATCATGATATTGAAACTTTCACTTTTCACTGACGCCACTGGCAGGACACGAAGTGATGATGCGTTGTCGTTTTGTCGAGGAACAGTGATCAATATGCAGTCACCCAAGGTCATATCGTACGTCCCTTGCATCTTTTCTGAACCAGGGTAAGACTAAATTGTCTTGGACACACAGGAACGCCAGCACGCGGATGGATCGTGCACTATACGGGTACGACTGCTGCTCTTGTTGTTCTCCCAATTGCTTTTGTGTGTCGCGTTGTGATGAAAGTCATTGTCGGTTCTTGTTCTTGTTTTCTCACTTCTTTCCCCTCGTACATTTGTTAGATGGGCACGTACATACGCCTTGCATAATTTGTCCATGCTAGATGTCCACGACGACCCTGGGCTCCGGCAGTCCATTTTCCTCAGCCAGACCCCTACTTCGAGGTCCAATGCAAGGCGTCTAATCATATCAAGTCGTTTGGATGACGATGGTGTACATGCGCTTTCACAGAGTGGCCATGTGCCTGAGCTGCCACTCCACTTCGCCTCGAATGCTCTTCAACATGTCCTCGGTCGTATATTGGGGTTTCCATCCCAGCGCGCGAGCTCGATTTGCTTTACACCGCGAGTTGGTACCGAGGTACTCCAGCTACGACATCAAACGCAGACGTCATCAGCCACATCGACACCAACCCCAAAAAATAAAGGCAGACACACAAATCTGTTCTCAGGCCGCGCATAATCCGTCTCGTCAAACGACGTCGGCGTCCGTGCGTTGGGCGTGCTCACCCCCAGCTCGACGAGCGCCTCACCGATATGCTCCGATATCGCTTTGAGCTCGTGTTCGCCGTTTTCGCCAAAGTACAGGCCGTCGCGGCCGTGGCCTGCACCCCCGTCGAGGATCGCTTCGTACAACACGATGTACAAGTCACCCACTGTTGATGCCAACAACGGGCGAGCGAGCGAGCGGTGCGAGTAATGTCAACCAGCAACTCATCGGGAAAGAAAAGAGCCGACGCACCATCGTCGATGTGCACGTTGGGCCACTTGTTAAGTCCCAGACCGACCATTCCGGCACGTTTCCGCGTGATGCTCGCGCTGACGAGCATGGGTATCTGGATCGAACGTGTGTTTTGGATACCGAGGTCGACGAGCTGGCCCGTGGCGAAACCGTAAATCGAAGAAGGCAACACGATGTGTGTGCGTGCATACCCTGCATGTATGCGTGAGCGATGCGTCATTTGGACGTGGCAAGGGACGAAACGCACCTTGCTTGTCAGCGGCGAGGACGAGGAGGTCGACGTTGCGATGGAATTGGGTGTCAGGGAGGGTTTCGAGTTTTTCGGTGTTCACGTCGTCCCAGATCGTGTCGTACGCATACATCCCCTTTGCGTTGTCGATCAATACACCTACTCTCGCCCATTTAAGCGCATGAATGAGAAACTGGGGTCAATTGGACACATACCTGTCCCGGACTAGAGGATCAACACAATAAGGTCAGCAAGATGGTCGGAAGCAGTCGGCGGAACGACCTACGGTGTGAATAAGGACGGGCACAGTACCAGCGACTTCATGCCGTTTCTTCAACCCTCTCAAAATAGCCTCACACGCACCCACATGGTCCGCGTGTGCCTAAACAATACTCGTCAGTAGTAATCTACACCAACCTAGCCAGCTAGCCAAACGAATGGGTCACATACACAAGCAAAAACGATGTCGCTCTTGGACGCTTGTTGCTCGAGCAGCTTCCCATCGTCGAGGGTCCCTACAATAGTATTGACGCCGATTGACGCGAACAAGGGGACCTTGTCTGCGTTACGAACGAACGCGGTGACCTCTAATGTCGGAGCGGTATGGTGTCTGAGAAGACGCTCGAGGACGGCACCACCGATATATCCTGACGATCGTCAGGTGGTAGGATCGGGGAACTCGACGTGACGCACCAGTTGCGCCGGTGATGAAGATCTGTGTCTTGATCGACATTGCAAATGGGTGAGGATAGGGGTGCAGGCGGGATCATCAGAGCCATTTTATATCGTCTATCATCGCTGGGTGATTCAGCAAAGTTGGATTCATAAGCAAATATTGGCTTCATAAGCAAAGGGACCGTGCGACGGTGCGACGGATCATGGATCATGGATCCTTGCTGGTCAGCTGAGTCTATTTCTTTGACTTGGCTTTCCAGGGCCAACGGAATGAGCCGTCCTTCCCAATCGAATGGAGAAAGGGAGCGGGCAGCTGGCATGGTGATGGCTTGGACTTTGCTGAGAGTACCAATCATTGTAAGGCATCGAAGAAGCGTTGGGATCGAAGTCGCGACCTCTCTGATTTCGATAAAAGCGCCACTCGGAACTAGTACTCACTGGTCATATGCTTTCAGGGCCCTGTGTCGTGGGACGATGGACGACTTCTCCAAGATTACTGTTCTTTGTGAAGTGATTGTTTGAACGAAGCCACGTATATGAAGACTTTGAGAGAAAACTCACCAAAGGTGACACGAAACACATTTATGCCCCGCGACGACTGGCCGTGGCGAGACCCTGAAGTTTTCACACATTTTTCAGTTGTTCTGCAAAGCACTGTAGTCGTCATTCTACCCTGAAACCCGTCGGACGTGCAGTGTCTTCGTCTGCGTTGCGGACTGAAATGAATGCCCGCAAGTCATCTCCCGACTGCATCGACAATTCGGTGCACTTTGCTCGCACGGGACTAGCCCATAGGAAGGTTGCAGCAGAGACTGAGCTGCCCAGGTGAAAGAGATCACGCAGAGACTCTTCGCGATCTCCTTTAGGAAGATGACACTCGCTGGGTTGAACTAGTGATCATGCCACGATCATCATCATCTGTCCCTGCACGAGAATGTCTCCCAAGAGACAGATATTCATCCTCGGTGCTACAGGTAACACTAGTCTATCTACCACGCATACACGCATCTCTTCTCATACCACCGTCAGGTTATATTGGTGGCACTGTCCTGGACCGTCTTCGGCAGCATCCAACCGCCGCCATATCGGAGATCACCGCGCTCGTTCGGAATGCTGCCAAAATTCCCTTGTTCGCTTCGCTCGGAATCAAGACACTCTTTGGGAACCTGGATGATGTCACGCTGCTTGAGGGACAAGCGTCCAAGAGCGATGTCGTCTTTGCCTGCGTACGTCTCTGTTCTCTGTGGGGCGTTCGGGAGGCAACTGGCTGACGACGCGTCGATGTGTCCGGTGCGGATCGCTTAGGCGGATTCGGATCATGTGCGGTCCTGCGAGGCCATTCTGAGAGGGCTGAAGAAGAGGCATCAGAAGACCGGCACTCTGCCGGTTTTCGTTCACACTGTGAGTCGTTTCGTAGAAACGCCCCTCAACATCATCGCTGACCCCGCTTGAATGGTCCTGTAGTCCGCGGCGGGTACGTTTTCATTGTGCACCACCGGTGGACTCTCATGTCTCAGACGTCATGATGATTAGATGTGATAAACGACGATGCGGATGGAATGTATTCGTCCGACATCATCTGGGATGATATGGACCTCGATCAGCTCGAGAGCCTTCTAGATCACGATTACCCTCGCCTTACCGACCTCCTCGTTCTCGAAGCTGACAACCAAGGTCCGTTCTCGTCCCTCCACTCACTCACCTGATTTCGACTTATATATATCCAGGGTACGCGCGTACACATATCGTGCTACCCACTACCGTTTACGATATCGCCACTGGGCCGCTCGTTGACATGGGTATCCAACACTCGCGCTCGGTCGAGATACCGAAGCTCGTCCAAGTCGGCCTTGTGCGGAGACGTGCGGGCATGGTCAATCTGGGACTCGATGTATCGACCCTCGTCCACATCGATGACCGTGCGTCTTTTCATTCCTTGTACGTTGATGATCCTCACCCCCGGTCAAGTCGGGGACATGTACATAGCACTGTACGAAGCGGTACTGGAGGGCTGTGCGGGCCACGGTCGGCAAGGTATGTACTTTGCTGAGAACGGGGAAGCAACGACGAGGGAGATTGCTGAACGGATCGGCGATACTTTCGTCGAGTTTGGGGTGTGCACTCCCGATGAACGGACCCCGACGGCGTTCGACGAGAGGGATTATGCACGACCTGGGAACGAAGATGTACGTCCTGGCTGGACGCGTTCGACATATCTGACCACGTGTCTTGTAGCTGCGTGAGTCGTACGGTGGAAACTCGCGTTGTGTAGCGAACCGAGCGCGCACGTTGGGATGGCATCCCCAATATGTGACTGAGGACATGTTTGACAGTATTCGAGACGAGGTGGCGTTTCAGCTCAAACGGAGGTCCTGAGCCTGAAAGCATACATGGCATGCACTGTCATCCTCATGATGGGGGCAGAGTTCGTCCGCGCGTGTCCTGTAGCTAGTCATTATACTACCACCACTACCGCACCTGTGGGTGTCGGGTTAGGCCTCTCCCCGCCCCTTCCCAGCGTCTCTACCTCGAACACGTATCATGGAGGACTGCTGGCTGGCGGTAATTGCGGTCATTACTTATCCAGCGTCTGATCACGTGCCTGAGTGCCTACGATGTCTCCCAAGAGACGGATATTCATCCTTGGCGCTACAGGTGAGGCATATTGTTATATCTCATACAGCACCATTTACATGACGTCCATTAGGTTACATCGGCGGCACTGTCCTCCAGCGTCTTCGACAGCATCGTACCGCTCATGCGTCAGAGTTCACCGCACTCGTCCGCAACCCCGCAAAACTTCCCTTGTTCGCGTCCATCGGGATCGAGACTGTATTTGGCACCCTCGACGATGTGGCCCTGCTCGAACGACAAGCGTCCAAGAGCGACGTCGTGTTTGCTTGCGTGAGTTCCTCTACTTTCACGCAATGATTGGTCGTTGACGACGCGCGTCGGATGGTTCAGGCAGACTCAGAGCATGTTCGCTCCTGTGAGGCCATTCTCAGAGGATTGAAGAAGAGGCATAAACTGACGGGCGCTGTCCCCATTTTCGTCCATACAGTCTGTCATTTTCAATCTCGTCTTCGTCTCCTTGGTGATCTTGATTCTAGTCCGGCTCAGGTACGTTTCCACTCGATGTTATACATTACCTCGCGAGTCTCGTTCGTCGAACTCACATCGCGGATATCCGATGACTAGATGTGGTGAACGACGATGCGGAGGGAATGTATTCGTCCGACGCTTGGGACGAAACGGACCTCGACCGGCTTCTAAGTGCTGATTACCCCCGCCCCACCGACCTCCTCGTCCTCAAAGCTGACAAGCAAGGTACGTCTCGTCCCTCCGCATACTCCAGCGTTCGATGTCATAGCTTACTGCAACACTGACGTGATTTTGACGCATACAGGGTATGTACGCACACACATCGTCCTACCTTCTACAATCTACGATGTCGCCACCGGCCCACTCGTCGACCTCGGCATCCAACATGCACACTCAGTGGAGATCCCCAAGTTCGTCCAAGTGAGTCTCAGGCGGAAACGCGCTGGTATGGTCGGTCTAGGGCTCAACATATGGTCCAACGTTCACATCGACGACCGTGCGTCATCTCTTTCTATTCGTGTCTGTGATGTGGTTGACGAATGGTAGTCGGGAACTTGTTCTTCTTGCTGTACGATGCAATACTTGACGGTCGTGCAAATCACGGTCGGGAGGGCATGTACTTTGCCGAGAACGGCGAAGACGTGACTAGGTCGATCGCGGAACAGATCGGGGAAGCCTTTGTCGAGTTTGGCTTGAACACTCCAGACATGGGGACGCCGACGTCGTTTGATGAGACGGACTATGCGCGGCCTGAGAACAAAGATGTGTGTTCGTGTTCTCAGTATCGACGTATCTGACGATATCTTGTAGCTTCAGGAGTTGTATGGTGCGAACTCGCGTTGCAAAGCAAGTCGTGCACGTGCGCTGGGATGGAAGCCCAAACACACGACCGAAGACATGTTGAAGAGTGTTCGAGGTGAAGTGCAATTTCAGCTCAAGAACATGGGTAGAACCTGAAAGGTAAATGTTTTCTGATTGTACCCATCCGAAGGCACAACGTACGATTTCAGTTCAGAGAGAGAAACCAAGGACTAGTCGTAACTTACATTGCAACACGACAAGCAAAGCAAAAGATATGTACATCGTACGACCTTTCCCTTTTCTCGCCTCGTGTTGGCCGCTGACAGTCGATCGTCTGCATCAGACCCTGAAGACCGAAATGACAACTAGCCTGCATTCGAAAAGAGCCCCGTGCTTTTGTAGAGTCCCGGGAGCAAGGATTGCGCGGTCTGTACCCGCGCGATGATTTACCGCAAGAAATATACCAAAGCAATATCATTAGGAATGGCTCGAGTTTTGTGACAACCGTGCATCATGGCGGAGTGAAGGGCGACGGCGTTTCGCGTTCAAGTCAGGACCTTAACCAATGTATCATTCATCAGGACCACAGGCAACATACATATCTTCAAGCACTTGCGAAACCATCTTGTTTCGACCAGCTCAGTCGGTCTCTGTCAACGGGAGCCGTTCTGTCACACTTTGGCACGCCATACATAGCTCGCATCAATAGTGTCAAATGTTCTAGATGAAACCGTCCATCTCAAGCTCATCCTGACGATGACAGTCCATGTATATGATTTCAGGCTCTGGCCCTCCCTCTGAAGAGCTGAAACGCCACTTCGTTTCGAATTCGGTCGAACAGATCTGCGATCACAAATTGGGGATTCCATCCCAATGTACGCGCTCGGTTCGCTACGCAACGCGAGTTTGCACCGTACGCGTGCAGCTACAAGACACGTGGTCAGATACGTCGAACGCCTTGAATCGAAACGTACATATTCGTTCTCGACGCGTGAATAATCCATCTCGTCAAACGCCGTCGGGGTCCGTTCATCGGGAGTGCACGCGCCAAACTCGACAAATGCATCACCGATCCGTTGAGCAAGCTCCCTCGTCATGGCTTCCCCGTTCTCAGCGAAGTACATACCTTGCCGACCGTGGCCCGCACGGCCGTCCAGTACCGCGTCATACAGCACTATGTACATGTCCCCGACTTGACTGGGGGTGAGGATCATCAACGCACGAGGAATGAAAAGACGCACGGTCGTCGATGTGGACGAAGGTCGATACATCGAGTCCCAAATTGACCATGCCTGCACGCTTCCGCACAAGACTGACTTGGACGAGTTTCGGTATCTCGACCGAGCACGAGTGTTGGATACCCATGTCAACGAGCGGCCCGGTGGCGACACCGTAAACGGTAGCGGGTAGCACGATATGTGTACGCGCGTACCCTGGATATATGGGTGAGTGAGTTGTGGTAGAACGTGTGGAGGGACGAGAACGGACCTTGCCTGTCAGCCTCGAGAGCAAGCAGGTCGGTAAGGCGAAGGTGATCGTCGTTTAGAAGCCTCTCGACTTGATCGGGGTCCATATCATCCCAGATGATGTCGGATGAATACATTCCGTCTGCATCGTCGTCTATCACATCTAGTTCTCATGTGAGTGGGATGTCTGAGATATGCGAGTCCACTGGCAATAGATAGCGTCGAAGAAAACGCACCTGCTCCGGACTACAAGACCATCCAAGTGGGGTCAGCGATGGTGTCGAGCGGCGTTTCTACGAAACGGCTCACAGTGTGAACGAAAACCGGCAGAGTGCCGGTCTTCTGATGCCTCTTCTTCAACCCTCTCAGAATGGCCTCGCAAGACCCAACATGATCCGAATCCGCCTAAAGCGATCCGCACCGGACACATCATCGGCGCGTCGTCAGCCAGTTGCCTCCCGAACGCCCCACAAAGAACAGAGACGTACGCAGGCAAAGACGACGTCGCTCTTGGACGCTTGTCGCTCAAGCAGCGTGACATCGTCCAGGTTCCCAAAGAGTGTCTTGATTCCGAGCGAAGCGAACAAGGGGATTTTGGCAGCATTCCGAACAAGCGCAGTGATCTCCGATATGGCGGCGGTTGGATGCTGCCGAAGACGGTCCAAGACAGTGCCACCAATATAACCTGACGGTGGTATGAGAGGAGATGCGTGTATGGGTGGGGGATCGACTAGTGTTACCTGTAGCACCGAGGATGAATATCCGTCTCTTGGGAGACATTCTCGTGCAGAGATGGATGGTTTGAACCTCTTTTAGATCGTGGCGTGATTTATTATGGCTGAAATAAACCCAGCGAGTATCGGTTTCGTAAAGGAAATAGACCACAGTATGCCTGGTTAATAAGGTCAGTACTCGAACGTATTATCGATCGCGATGGGTGAGCTTGCGACTCTGGGTAAGGTCATGGAATGATGAAAGACACTGTCATTGGAAAGAATTCGAAGGTGTAGGGAGTTTGTTACATGAAGGGGTGAGATTGCTAGAATACCGAGTGAAGAAAGCGAGTGCCATAAATGGAGACGTATCGTGATCATCGTAAGTGCATGGGGAAGTTCGAGATAACCTGCGCAAAGGTGTGGGTATGCCCCTGTTAATAGTAACTATGAAGGGCATTCAAAACGTCCTTGGAGTGGAAAATGTTTTTAAAATAGACACGGTGAAACGCAGAAGTCAAACATACCCAGGCATCATCGTCCCATGGATTAACCCCTTGACAAAGGAGTTCTTCCGCCTCGCTGCCCGTAAAACCGCACATACCGTTTTCGTGGTCTCCATCAGAACCATATCCTGAATAAGAGTAAGTCGTATACTGTTTCCTGCTATTCGTGCCGATCCCCCGCGATGACCCTGAAACTCCCAAACCTGAACGAGAGCGATTACTACGTTTTTTGTTCCTCTTCGGTTTACTCTTCTGCATTGTCTCGGAGGCTTTGGTCTTGTTGTCAAAATCGGTGGTCGCCTCATTGCAGAACTGAAGCAACTTGTACAGCCTCCTTTGCTTGTCAATGCCTTCTGGCGTTGACCACCAGCCCTGTTGCAATAGACACTCCTTCGAGTGCAAGTAGCTGCAGCGCTCGCCAAACTTGCACGCTCCCATTAGGTAGTACCGGCACACATTTCGTCCCCTTAAGGCATAGTTCATCTCCATCACAACATGACCCAAAAGAATCACTTACAGCGCATCCCGTTCGCTCTTCTGGTCCGGTGCGTGCAAGTACCGACAGGCACATCCCTTCTTGCACTCGCTACGATTGTAGAACTTGCAAGGGATACCGTTACCTGTATGCTCGCAGTCACTTGATTCCGAAAGCGATTCTCCTACTTCTGGGTCACAGTCGAGGGCAGGCGCCTCCCAGTCAGAATAGCTGTAGGTGTCTTCTTCCACTTCTTCCCAAAACAGAGGATTGCAACGTTTTTCTTCCACAAATGCCAATTCGGATTTCGCATCCTTATTCCTGGGATCAAGAGTGATCACCGTGCGGAAATCTGTCGGATGTCGTGGTGAGTCGCCAATAGAAAAATATAAGGAATGATCCTACCAATTTCTGCAGCGGTCCACATTTCCATATGCTTTCGCGCCATACCGCGTCGATATCTTGCTTTTACCGATTTTGGGTCTGCTGTGAGTGCCCTGTCGGCTGCGTCGAGCGCCTCAGGGTACCTTTATAAACGTATTATTAGCTACCGGGAAACGTGTCCAAACATTGTTCGACGGACATGGCCAACTTGATATATGCAGCCGCCAAGTTGGTCAACAAGACGGGCTTCACAGATGGTCCGTGTATGTTGATGGCTTGTTGGTACCGATCGACTGCATTCTGATATTTACCAGCGGAAAAGAACGCGTTCCCCTGGTTTGTTGTTAATCATCCCTCATTCAGATCCGAACGAACAGAAGCAAACCTCATCCTTCAACGCGTCTGATTTTTCTTGTCGCTCAGCTGCTCTGGCTACCCGTTTGGCTTGTCGTGCAGATACTCTTTCTTGCATGAACAAGTCGTTCCGAGTCGCTGGAGTGGCGGCTGGTACCTGTTCACGACGAGTTTGGCTCATGGTGTAGAGTAAAAGACCTGGGGGTGGTTCAAAATGCTAACAAGACACAATTCTCTTGCCGACGCGTATACATCCCCTCACGTGCTAGATCACGTGGATAATTGTATTGTAGCGTTGGATGCTTATGTAGTTCGAATAGTATATGAAGAGCTCTGGAAGGACTTGTAGGAGTGCCGTCGAATCTGCCTACAGCTATACCGTCAAAATTCCTCACCATGCAATTCGAAAGCGTCCATTTTTCTATAACCATCATGAAGCGCGTCCAAGAAATCCTTGGAGTAGAAGACTTAGCAAATTCAGTGAACTCGTCAATATCTTAGACTCACCCGTGCCTCCTCATCCCAAGGTTTGACTCCATGACAAAAGAGTTCTTCCACCTCGCTACCCGTGAAGCCGAACATACCATCACGGTATTCCTCGTCTCCAACTTCTGAATCATCGTCTTTTGGGCTTGTGTATTTCATTCGGCCAGGGACGCTGAAGTTCGTTGGCAGTGATGACTGCTCTGATTCCGTCCGGATGGGCTGGGTCGCGCCACCAGCAACAGCGTCTTTGGGTTGCGAACGAGCGCTTTTCTTCTTCCTTTTGGAAAGCTTCCCTGGCTGTGGAGCTGTCTCGGGGTTAACGGAGTTCCGATTCATTTCGTGTTCAATGAATGCTTTATTGAACTTCTGTTGAACCTCGTAGATTCTCTTCGCCTTGTTGGTCCCTTCCGCCGTCGACCACCAGCCTTTTTGCAAAAGAAAATCCTTGCAGTGCGAGTAACTACATCCCTCACCGGACTCGCAGACGCCCATCAGGTGGTACCTGCATACATTTTGCCCACTGAAGACAGTTGCGCGTCACCATCACAAGCGTAGGCGAACAGATGATACTCACAGTGCATCCCTCTCGCTCTCGTAATCCGGCGCATGCGAAAACGGGCATGCATGCCCTTGCGTGCACTCGCCATGGTTGTAAACCTTGCATGGTTTTCCATCACCCACGTGTTCGCAGTCGCTCGATTCCGACAGCGATTGCCCGAGCTCGGGATCATCATCCGGTCCAGGTAACTCGTATTCAGAATCGTCATTTTGATCTTCTTCATCCAAAAGTCGATTTTCACGACGGCATTTCTCGACGTAGGCTAGCTCTTTCTTGACTTCTGTGTACCTCGGATCAAGGCGCAAAACGATGCGGAAGTCTGTGATTTTTGAGGTCGGTCGTCAAGTCAACATCGTCATTTGTCTTGCGTACCGATAGCTGCAGCACGCCACATATCCATGTTCTTTCGGGCCATTCCTCGACGGTACCTTGCTTTCACTGATTTCGGATCGCCTTCAAGTGCTTTCTCAGCTGCTTCGCTGGCTTCATAGTACCTTGACAATGGGAAATCAGCCTGCATGCATGTCAGTGAGTGGGTGTCAACTGACTTGCCAAGGTTGAGGTATGCTGCAGCCAGATTGGTCAACAGAATGGGCTTTACGGACCGCCCGTGCACACGAATAGCTTTGTCGTACCGATCAACAGCGCTGTGATAGTCACCTTTACGAAAGAAGGCGTTTCCCTGAGGGAATTAGTCACATGCTGGCGATAAGCGAGTGCAAACGGACCTCCTGCCTCAATGCTTCTGACTTTTCTCTCCGTTCCGCTGCTTTAGCTGCCCGCTTTGCTTGTCGCGTAGACAGTTTTTCCTGTGCGGCGAGGAGCGAAGGATGAGGGGTGTCGTCTTGGGCGTCATACTGATCACCTGGAGAGGATTTGGATCCAATGTTACGATGGGTCTGGCTCATGGCGACGTTTACCTTGACTGCTACGAAGGGATGTAGCTATGATGCCAAGCCCGGTAGTTCCCGAGTGAACAAACGCGCCTAAGTAATAACTTGTGATCTGGTCCTCGAGCAACTTTTTGCCTCGTAAAACTAAAGGTTGCCGCGGCAATGGTAAGTCACTAGGCACGTTCGTGTCGACTTTGCTCTTTTCTGTCGGATCTGCCGAAGCCAGACCACTACCTCGTGAAGTAGGTCGATCAAGGTATTCGAAAATACTCCGTATCAGTTAGTACGCAATCCGTTTTTCTGAAGGTATTTCCTTCTAGAGTACGTGGAGAGTCTTCTCTGGGTGATGAATTTGTTTGTTCTCCTGGTCCGTTTATGATCTAATCCGACGGAAGTCTCCTGGCTCACGGTTTATTCAATAGAGGCGCTCACAGCGGATGTACCGTGCCGTATCCAGACCGTTGAAACGATCATCGGACGCGTCCCCATCCAACACCTTGATGTATTATTTTACATAAGGGGAAGCGATATCTATTCCGCGGTACCGTCAATTTTCATTGTGTAGGAGAGCCCTTCGACATATCGCAAAGACCTACGAGACACTCGAGTCCAAAATTTATGAAGCTTCTCTTGCGCATGAAACATGTGTCATTGTCGGGTACTGAGGCCTCCGCTAGCGCTGTCAGCCGAGGAGCCGCTGTGACCGGGTAATGCAATATTCCTTGTCAAGTATTGGCCGTGTGAGTATCCCGGACAAGGCGGAAACAGATGTTGACCATGACCACAAGACTCGTTTTTGCTTTTTGTAAAACTGGGCGGCAGCCCCATGTATGGACTCGGTAGACATGTGCGACGGCACGTACGACTCAAACTGGGGCGGTGTGCTAAATACTTATTGCCTAGGCTTTGCAGGGACGAGTGCGGCCGCACCAAAACCGCGCCGAAGGCGCCATAAACATATTATGCGTTGATGGGACGGTCCAGGGTGAACTTTTCACGAGCCGCTTACTCTCCATGCAGTCTCCACGGTGTTTTTCCTTGTTCTAGAGTTGCCCACTCGGTTGCGCTCAGGCAGGTACCTTCTTTTTCTGTGTATTCGTTCCAGGGACTTGGCGCCACTGGTCAGGGGAGTACGACCGTGGTATGCTCTATTGGAGGTGATAAATATTGATCAAGAGGTATTGGCACCTCCCCAAACTACGTCAGGGATGTCTTCCCCTTCGCTCCACGTCATCTTTGGACCGACGCTCGGTGCCCTCCTCATTGGTGTAGTATTGGCGGCCGTGTACGTGTTCATGCCTTTTGAGAGCGTTGAACGTGCGGCCGATGGGACTTCTCACCTTTGCTGCACCAGGTTTCTTGGAATTACTTGTTTGCAGACTGGTTTCTATGTGAGTAACCCTCTCCGAGTAGGCATGGGCTTCGTCGAATCTGAATCTACCGATCTTGGCACAGTACCGCAGATACCCCAAAGACACTACATTCATGAAAGTGTTGGTAAGACAATCCACTAGCGTGCACTTGGCGCCACAACTCTCGTGTTTAAACAGGTTGGCGTGATATGGCAAGCTTCCGCCTCTTGGAACCGGCGTTTTACACTGACTGCCAAGTTGTCATTGGCTGACCGTATTACAGTGTACTGGACATTTTATCGCTCATATTGTGGACCCATGCTACGTACTCCTATCTCGTCACCAATAAGGGGAATCTCGTCGCCGCGGACAGTTTAGTGCGGTAAGTCATGCGAGTTTCTGCGTGATCTGCTCTTATCTCGTGATGTAGGAGTGTTGCCGTGAGTAAAGGTCCTTGGAAAACTGTACTTCTCTAAAGCGTATGATTCCAAGGGTGAACCTCCCGTCACTGGTCTTATCGCTTTGTCGGTGCACTTGTGAGTTTACGACCAAGCGTCCTTGACAATCTTAATCATCATATCCAGATTCCTATCGTGGCGCATCCAAATCCGTGTGTCTCTGCTTCTCGCATGCATCGTTAGACATCCTGATTGTCTCAGTGAACCACAGGTGGAGGATACTCTCCATTGCAATCGTATGTTGTCTAGTGTGAAGCATCCGTTCTTAACTCACATCATTCAGGCGATAGCGTCTTTTGCCTCATTTTGTGAGTCCTGCGCGCCGGATATTCGTGAGATGCTTCTGAACCGTACTCGTGTCGCAGCGATGGTCATAAGTGTGTATCTTCGAAGATTGATAGTCCGAAAGCTAATGATAACATCACCTCAGCGAGCACGGTATTGGAGTGGGTCGTCAGGCGTGTGTATGTGCATCGGAAGTGACTCACTATGGATGGTTTGGACAGGTTTTCCGGTATAAGGCATAACTCATCTATCCACGCCGTCGTGAAGCGAGTTGAAGTATAGTCATTCTTATTCCTTCTCGAGATGCCCGACTCATCGTCCACATCGGACAATGTTTTCCCGACAGTGGTACACACTTGCTGGCGATATATCAGCTAGCGTGATTATCCTAACGATCTCTGGCTCCATATCGTATTTGCTGTATCACGACAGAAATGGATTTTCACGGTATGAAGTCCTTTACACGAACCTCTTCTGAAGGATTCTGACTGTGCGTCTGCTATTAGCACCAACCGCATGCTCAGCAAATTGACGTTGTATATCGTTGCCAGTGGTGCGATAACCAGGTTAGTCTTGTCATGCTGTGAAATGAATAGCGGAGCTCACGTCTGCATCTCTCGCATTTCATTTTATTGTTCCAGCATATTAAGAGTGCTTGATTTGGCTCTCGTACGTGGGCCAAGGAGAGACAGAAGCGTGCTTACCTGACCTTTGTCTTCGCTAGTCCCGTGCATACCCTAACGACATGTATTTCCTCATTCCATACATCTCTTCGTCAAAAGGTATGTGACATTTTTGTTCCACCCAACAAAGACTGAATTCGACATCCCCTCACTGTAGCATATACCAATGCTCTTCTCGCCACGTAAGTCCATCCATTGCGCTAATCGTCTCATCAACGAGTCGAAAATGACCTCACCTCAACCAGACTCAATTCTCGCTTCAGCAGACGCGATGAACTTTCTAGCCGCGTAGAAGCAATCGAGCTACGCAATGGAATGCTTGATTCACCAATCAAGTCACCCAGATCGCCGGGCTCTGACTTTTGAAGGATTGTGGCGGAAGGAAGGATTCTGAGCAGGGACCTTGCATCCCACACGCATTTTGTTTTGTCTTTGCGGAAGAGGCAAGGTTAGACAACTTCCTTCTACCAGTACCCCCAGATTGATTATTCTTACTATATTACACTATGTTTTTAAGTTTTCTGTGCAATGCTGTATCTACGTCGTTCCGTGAACCGAAATACGGCGGGATCCAATGTAGGGATTGCAATCCGACTCGGTGTTGGTCGGATACTCAGCAGTATGTCTCGATCGTCGCAAAAATGTTTTAAAATACGTCTTCAATGAATGCTAGTGGTTTCATGTGGCAGGTATCTTACCAGGCTCATCAGTGTGAATTACTAGAAGGGAGCTCAGATCCGGTATTGACGAATGAGGTTACCAAGGTACTCGGGGAGAATGACCATTGACAACCTGTATTGGGACTATCCCCTGGCAGATGTTTGGGTCGCGTGCCACCAATGCATCACCAGTTTACTGTCGGGTCCCCGACTCAATAACTTCCTGGATCGTCTGCCTTGTCATTCCACTCGGAGGTAGGAATTGTGATTCGGTATTTTTTTCGCCCCCACGGCTGTCAGTCATGGTGCAAATAATGAATACTAGACTGTGGCCGTGAACTGCATATGGATGACGTATGTAGGTCTCTGAAATAAATATACTGGATAGTTTCCAAGCTCCCTCTGTCCATGCCTGTGGTACACCATTGTATACTACTGCTCTTTACTACGCGACGGAGACACGCATGGTATCATGTAATCTACTAGTACCAGCACAGTCATGAGTCTGTTAACCGTCCGAGCTGGGTTAGAGCACAATAGGGAAAAGACTGGTTGGTGGGCTAGGCTTCTTTGTCATCTTGAAGAGTCACCTCTGAATTAGATGTACAATTGTTGGCACTCTCCGGTTGAGCGCCCGAGCTAGACACGGTCCCCGTTTTCCTCATGAAAACCAAAACGGATATAACCTGCAGTGCGATAAATGCGATCAGAAATTCGAACGCTGCACTGCGGCCCTTGAACGATGTCGGCGATCGTTGTACGCTTGTTTGTATGGAAGTTGCAACTGAGCTGACTACCGCGGTGCCGAGTTGAAGAGCACAGTTGAACACTGCTCCTACCGTGCCTGCCACCTCGGGTGGGGTTGTAGCGAAAATGGCGATGCTAGAACAAACTTAATAAAAGGAAATAAGGGCGAGTGTCTTGCTCACTTCGTGGTGGCAAATACGAGAGTTGTTCCTGCAGTTCCAAGCAGGAATCCCGGGAATGCGATAGGCCAGTAGCGACTAGCGTTATCAACAAAGGGGAAGAAGACCGTTCCAGCCACCATGAGGAGTAGACCACCGAGGAGGATGTATTTGGCTTCGAACTTTTGTTGAAGTACGCCCGATAATGCAATGAAGGGAAATGCAAATAATCCTATCGGAAGGCTGGAGAAATAATAATGTGCACTTATTAACAGCGTTACGTACAGGAGAGTAAACGAAACGCACAAGTGAACCCCAGAATCAATGGCACTCCAAAGTTGCACCTCCTGCCAGTACCACGCGAACAGCAAGTAAACTGTGCTCCACCACGCGTACGGGAGGAGAGCGAGACCTGCGAGTGGTGCGAAGTTCGGATACGACCATAAACGTGGAGGCCTAAATTGCGCAGGGTTACATTCTTTGAACGAAATATATATATATAAAGTACGCACAATGAGGCATGGTCCTCTGTGATTCGCGCTTCCCAGATGAAGAACAAAACGAAAAGAATGATTGACAAGAAAAGTGGAACCAGGACGCCGACTGTCTCCCATCCTGTTGTCGAACCAGACGTCACAGCGAAGATAAAGAGCACTAAAGCAGCTTTAAAAGTTTTAAGTAAGGCGTAGTACGCCATACGTGAAGTTGCACAACGCTTACCTACGAGCAATATGCTCCCAGCCAAGTCCAGTTTCCGGAACCGTTCCAGCTGATCATGCTTGTTTTGTCGACGCGAGCGTGGGATGAGAAATGTACAAGCGATTGCGATGAGTAATGCGACTATAGATGTGGTGTAGAAGACCCAGGGCCAAGTACCGTATGATATAATCAGAGCGCCGATGATCACGCCAAGGACTGGTGAAATAAGATCAGGAAAATGATAATGAATCGAAAGACTTGCCATTTCCGAGTGCTCCAGAGCCAGCAAATGCACTGACGGCTTTTGCTTGAATTACCGGGTCGGGGAAGGTGTGAACCAACAAGTGGAGCGATGACGGGATACTCAAAGCAGCGCCTGAATCCGCACCCAGGTCAGCAAGGTGAGGGTGGATACTGGATGATAAATGCTGACCGATGCCAGAAAGGGCTCGAAGGACGAGGATCCCAATATCATTACGCGTGAAGCCGATTCCAAGAGACAAAAAGCCGATAAGGTAAACACCAGCCAGGAAGACGATTTCTGTCATACAATCACTTCAATAATCCAATCGCCGTGGGGCTAACACACTTGGGTTGTAGATGTCACTTGTCCGACCACTCTGCCACATATAGTAGGTCGATGAACAGAGCAAGAGAAAAAAAAACTCACTATGAGCAGGAGGGCAGAAAAAGAGAGTTGATAAGCGCTGTTGAGCCATACAGATTGACTGTTGTTCAACCCCGTACTCGTTGCAATTGTTGGGATGGCCGAGAATAAGGATGAGGTATTAAAGGTATCAAGAAACTGAGAAAAACACAACAGAAGAAGAAGGGCTATCTTCCGGGGAGCAGAAAGTTCAGCCAAGGGATTTCGCATGATTTCAGTGTCCATCTCGAACATTGAAAAAGGGGGGGTTAGGGTGAGATGTCAGCATCAGATTGAACTATGTGTGTTCTTTCGTTGCATGTTCGGCGACCACGGGCAGTGGCCCATACGGGGCTAGTTCGGGCTTCAAATAGAAAACGTATGATTGATGCAGATAGACCAAGTAAATGGTGCAAACCCTGAATCTATTTCTGGTTGTGGGGGATTCTGCTGAGAGTCGGCGGCCATACCCACCTTCAATCCAGGTTCTCATATGAAAAACGTTATACGATACTCACCGTAAGGCCGTATTGGTAATGCTTTCTGGCCATAGATCCGTACTGGATCCAAATAAACGTCAATTACGTAATGATTCGCTCTCCAAAATTTTCTTGTGCTGCGACGGCACTTGTTTACCCCTTCTGCAAACACGCGCGCACAAGAATTAACACAGGTATCCACATTACTGCTTTGAAATCGCTCCTCATGGAGTTTTGCAGCCTACATATCGCCGAGGGGAGCACTTCCGCACTGCGATCAATTCGCGTCAACGCAACATTTGACATCTCCTATTCGATATCACAATTACAAGTACGTCATTCTGGGCGAACAATTGCCAGCGGATTCGGACAGATCCTCAATCGATGGATCCGACACAATCCCTTTCTTCGTAACTCACATCATCGTTGACACGGGCTTGATTGGTATTCAACAGCCACGCTACGTTTACACAGGCGTCACGGGCAAGTTACGCATCAGGTATTTTCAACTGCAAGGCCTGCGAGAAGAACTCCAACGCGGGTTGGGAATATGGTGGATACCTTCCCATCATAAAGCCCTCGGTCCTGCTCGCGGCTGTCAACAAGGCGAGTAATTCTTTGTGGAGCCCTTACCCTGGGTCCATGGGGACATTAATAGATCCTCTTTTGTGAACGAAGCTTTCGAAGGAGAACTTTCCAAGGTAGGACCCATCTGTAAGTATAACACCAACATTAGTACATCCAGAGATATCCACATGGATCGATACTGACAGCCCGATTCTCCTTGGCCACCAAAAGGGATCTCATTAACCGCAAGCTGGCCGAAAGTGTCGTTCAGAATCAGTTGTCCACTTTGAGTGCGCTGAATGACTGACATCGGGAATCAATTTCAAGATACACGATCAACGACGTAGCTTACATTTGTCCCTTGTCTCATTGTTTTTCGTAAAAACATAAAGCACGAGTGGAGTCGGCCTAAGTTGGTGAGTGAGCATTTGATCATCATATGGTGTCCAAGGGCCCACCCTGCACGAATACGCGAAATAGCGGTATCAACGTTTGGAACTGGGATGATGGGCAAAGCCGGTCCGAATATCTCTCTGTAATGGTGAGCATTAGTTTCGGGGTGGCATCGACGCGGGGCGTATCACTGACTCTGTCATTAACAGGTCGTCCGGTCTCACGTTACTCACGATGGCTGGATCGATCCGAAGGTCTTTTCCGGAACCTCCAAACTCGATCTTGCCTTCTGTTCCTTGCAAAAGGCGCTGAATACGTTCATAATGGCGATCGTTTATCATGTGTGACAACTCTGACGACGCGTCTAGTGGACCTTTCGGCCAGAAAGAATTGTATGCTTTCCTGAATGCCTCGACGATCGCACTTTGATACTGCTCTTCGACGAAGACGTGGTTCGGAGCAACGCAGACCTGCAAGAAATAACGAATGAATTGCAGCACATATGGCACCGTTGGATATCTGACCTGTCCGCAATTATACTGTTTTCCCCACAATATCCTCCTGGCAGCAACTTCAAGTTCGGCGCTCGAGAGGTTGGCTGCATCCACGAAGACCGGCGATTGGCTACCAAGCTCGAGCGTCAGAGGCGTGACATGCTTGGCCGCTGCCGCTGCGACAATCCGCCCGCCATTAATGTTGCCGGTATAGAAAATGTGGTCCCACTTTAGCTTCAGGATTTCCGTGGTTTCCGGTATCGCTCCAAGGCAGACCCCGTACGCGTCGGGATCAAGATACTTAGGGATCAGTTCCGCCATGAGCGTCCCGCAGGCAGGTGCATGTTCAGAAGGCTTGATCAAGCAGGTGCAGCCCGCAGCGATCGCACCAATGAGCGGCGACATGGTGATGACCCACGGGAAATTCCAGGGGCTGGGAGTGAAGAGAACAACATTATTCAGGAGAAGTCACATAGAGAAGTAATCCGTCCCACCTGATCAGAAGGACTGCGCCTTTTGGTGCTTTGAATATGGTGGTGTCCCACCCGCTGCGCCACTGCTCAACCTCGGGTTTCTCCGGAGCGTTCCATTCCTCGAGCTTTTCCACCGCAGTGAGAGCCCCTGTGATGATTGGACCTATCTCGGGGAGCCTAGCTTCGAGGGGATGTCTACCCAAGTCCTCTTGGAGTGATTTCTCGATCTTTGTGTGGTTCTCCTGGACAAGCCGAGCGAGTTGGAGGAGCTGCGTACGACGGTAGCTCAATGGAAGAGTGCGTCCTTCTTCGAATGTTCTGGTCAACCTGGCGTGAATCTTTGGCGAAGATCAGCGTCGATAAAGAAAACTAGGCAATGTGGTCAAACCTGCTGAACCTGATCTTTGGAGGCGTATTCAGGCTTGGACATGTTGGATGTTGTGTGCACGTTGGCAGCGAAAGAGTATTATAGGACTGCTACTAGGTATTATGCAAGCCGTATTTCTCCTTTTTTTGTCGATAAACACAGGACGTCGGAACGATTACTCATCCTATAGCTCACTTCTGATGCGATGGAGGTGAAAGTTCTCATGCCACGTACTACGGCGGGTTGTATTCGCGACATCACTGGAATTCCAAATATAGCAAATACATACGCGCGGCGTTGAACCGAGCCAGTGCAGCGGTCGTGCATGCATCCGCATTGAAATGCTGATTCCGCAGCTGCACATGCGCACGGTGTGTAGAACTTCGGCCGCGAGTTACTAAGCTTCCGAGGTTCGTGGTTTCGTTTTCCCGTCTTGTGACACTGGAAATACAAAAGAGAATGCTGACCGGTACGTCCAAGGGATTTATCAGTGATGACTGCTGCTGCGATGGTCGAATTAAATGACCAATTCTTGCAGATAGGCTGACTTGTTAACGGGCATCAGGCGAAGATATATTTGTCAATCGTAACACGCCAGAATCGCACCTCCGCATCACGAGCGAGAAGCAACTTGGCATCATGGAAGAATTCTTTTCCGGGCGGCTGATCGGACTCTGTCGAATATTTACTCGCCGGGGATATCTGGAAGACACTGGCTAGGTTACGCCCAACACAAAGCTGAGTAATGATGTAGGACACCAGTCTACCTATGCCTACTCGCCTGTGCTTCGTCCGGTTCACATCCATCGGGAATCTTGGTTGTTATGACCCAAGGCATCACACCAGCAAGACACGTTGGAAAAGACGCTGTCATGATGGTGGACATGAGCGTACCCTATCCTCTTTATCGGTAGGTAACTGAAAAGTAATTGTGGTGGTATACTATATGAGGGCCGAGCATGCGTCTCAGCACTCGTACAGCTTAAAAGCTTGCTTTTTTTCACGTGTTCAGTCGCACAGTGGTCCAAGTTGGGCAGACATAGAAACACTATCCATCGGGGCTTGTACGCTTTCATGAATCCCCCAATAGTCGGATTGTCGCTAGGTAGAACAGATAATTGCCCTACCTGTTTATTTCCCGAGTACTATGGCCCGGAGGAAGTACAACGGCACATCCTGGTAGGCGAGCACCTACGACCTCATGCCTTGCAACCTTTCGGCCATTCACGACGATGGCAGACAGCAATTCCGATCCAAGAAGTTCTCTGCAATCTCCTTGACCGCAGAACCGTTTGAATCTGAATCTTGGGACAACAGAAGCAGTAGATTGACCAGAAAATCGAACCCGGGTTCGAAAACCTATTAGATTTGAGGTTACTCCTATTAGCGAATACACCGAACTTGATGGCCGCGATACTGGTCTTCACAAATAGCCTAATCCCGATCAAAGGAGGATGTCACGATACTCTATGTTGTGAGCTTCACAGAAACCTCGATAAGTATCGATATCCACATTGAGGTAATGCAGTGGAGGTACTGATCATTTTCTCACCTCGGCGAGAATCCTTCAGAGGTGACCCAACTTATCTGTTAACTCATTCTGTTGACTCCTCCGCCAGCGGAAACTGGCATTTGGAATACTCCGTGACGGAGGTTGAGAACGCATCGCAGGGTGACCAATATTGTACTACCAGCCGCTGTAAGTCGGGTCTTTTGGAGCTCCATTTGTCCGCCTATCGCCACCGTATTTCTCTTTCATCGATCCGTATCCCGGGAACCACTCCCAGGCGCCGCATCACAGACCTAGTGATCGTTTTCTGGATCTCGTCATTGGTCAACAGGCTGCGACATGTTCAAATGTCCGAGTCTCCCACGACTCCAACGAGTGACCGTTCGCTCACCGGATCTGTTCTTATTTTAGATGAATGATGCATCAAACGGATGGTTTGCTGTTCATGTTATAATCTTGCCATGAATTTTCAGCGCTCAACCTCCGGTTGCCCTTCAATCGTTATTCATTCATTATCATGGGTTCCGGAATTGCCTTGGACGATGCTGCAATCATGTCAACAGTCCTCGAAGGTATCTTGTATGGTGGGCTTCTCGCTCACCCTGACAAACCTTTTTCGCTGAGCAGGTTCTGTGCAGGATTTTCGTTATTGATGTTCATCGGCACCGTCTGGGCGTTAACGCGCCAACAGGGTCGTCATGCGTCTAACCGGATAATGATCTTGGTAGCCATTGTTCTCCTGGTTCTGAGTACTTCCGTAAGCTCGTTCTCGGTGCTTCGGACATTCACCTCTTGACAATTTTCCCCGTTGTTAGCACATGGTCGTCGATATCGTACGCATTGACGAGGGCTTGGTAAAGTACCGCAAGACCTTCCCTGGTGGACCAGTGGCATTTTTTGAAGACGTTGCCCAAAATACATTCGTAATCAAAAATGCAATTTACACTTTACAGACGCTTCTCGGGGATGGTGTGGTGGTAAGCCGTAATCCCTATCGGAATTACACTTGTTTACCAACTGCTAGATATACCGCTGTTACGTCGTGTGGCAATCGATCTGGGTTATCATCCTCCCTTCGATGCTCTGGTGTGGTGTAGCAGGTTGGATAGTATCACTTTGTCGAAGTCGCAGCTAATGACGTGTCCATCTCAGTGAGTGGCGTGGGTTCCGTTTACAGTGTTTCGCAAGCCACCGCGAATGCTTCGAACATTTTTGCCAGGCAAACTGGCCAATGGATCACGTCGTTTTATGCGTCAACCCTCACGACCAACTTGTTAAGTTCCGGTAAGCTCATGCCATCACTGCGGGCAACCGTGGCATTGTTAACGGAACCTCAGGGATCCTCGCTTACCGCATCTGGACTATAGAGCGCAGCGTCTCATCTATCCGTGCCTCCAAGCAAAATTCAATGTTGCCAATTTTGCGCGTCCTTGTCGATTCAGCGACGTTGTACTCTGCGACCCTGTTTGCCGCACTGCTTTGCTTCGTCAATTCCAGTAACGGGCAGTATGTCCTCCTAGACATGGTGAACCTTGTCCAGAATGGTTCTACTTTCTCGAGATTAACACTTGCACATTAACAACAGATCATGCCGATCATTTCCATTGCGTTCTACATGGTGCTGATTCGCATTGGCATGAGGCGGATGGACGCATATCATGGTTCAAGCGGACTAAAGGGGACGTCTGGTATGGAGACTCAGGATACGCCTTACGGGATGAGGCCATTGCAAGTGCACATATCACAATTTACGAAGAACGATTCTGTCCCGCCGTATCGGCAGGGAAACCAAGGAATTGAACCCCGACCCTCAAAGAACAAAGGAAGTTCAGAAGATGCTGCCTTCGAGGTTTAGGAGTTTCGTGTATTATTGCGTTCCCCATTCACTCGTCTGTTTGGATACCATCATTTAGTATTGTTCTCGGATCCTTATGTGGACAGATTCAGGTTTATCAAACACTGAATAATTATTTAAAGGTTGCTCAACTCTCCGTGAGTACTGCGACGGCCTAC